>JAVFBZ010081201.1:0-26299 GCA_032466195.1 Katharina tunicata | reverse complement strand
TACATATATCACTACGCAAAGGGAAGCCCTGTCGACGTAATCACGTGACGTCATTCTGCACTCGTTTCACCTTTAAGATTTTTCTGCCATACAAGTCAATGGGAATCCCCTGTAAACAAAACATTGAAAATAGTGCCGGTTTCAGAGGATGTAGATATGGAAAAATATCCGATGGCTCTGTATCTTGCGGGTCTGCGCAATAGGTATATGATAAAGAAACCTATTTCACCTATGACAACATGACTTGATGATTGGTCATCCCTACATAGCTATTCGTTATACCTTGTTTTAGAGATTTTCTTGTCCCTGTATTCATTCAAGATAAACTCTGTAGCCTGTCCTGAGGGGTCTATAATCAGAGGGTATCTGTTGAACCTCTTCAGCATGATAGCATTCTCTGTGCACAGATCATCTGAAGGCAGAGAGTTCGCCTGCCATCTAAGACGTTCATCAGCATTTGACAGGTACTGAATCAGAAAGGTTTAAATGCTAAGTATCTTGCAGTCTCAACGAATAATTTAGCATCATCGATTTATTCAATAGGCATATCACTTATATGATAACAGTGAACTGTTTGTGTTTGGTGGAACACCAAGAAATCACCCTAAATGTTAATTTGATTTGGGTTTACGTCCTACTTAAGGTTATTTCACTCATATTACATTGTACCAGCCCAATGACACCACAATACATAAACAGGACGAAAAACAGAACACCACAGCAGATTAGCTTCTTGATGAACCTTAGCTCAAAGAGCAATAGGGCACAGGAAGTTTACGACAAGCACATCTCTAATATTTAATCCAGACGAGAGACATTCAGAATGTTAAAAAAGAACTTGATTAAAAAGTTCATTGTATTTTACATTATTATACTGACCTCGACTCTGGCAATGTCTGTACGGAACAGGATGTGAGCCTGCTGCATATGGGAGGACCATGTGCCAAACAGATTCTGTCTCATCTGCTGGTCAAAGTAACCTAGGGGCAGATAGAAGAGACATTTCATTCATACTGCAAAATTAAATTTAAAGTTAACAGAATATATAAAATTTCATGTACCAATCTGCAACTTCAAAAGTTCTAAAAGGTGGTGTTTAAAGTTTTTGCATTTAATGTTCTCCTATTTACATGTATCGTTTCATCGACCTGATAACACAGGCAGTGAGAAACCCAAAAAGTCAATAGAAAACTCCCCTTCATACATCAAACAACTAAATATTTGAACAGGTGTAAATTTTAGCAATTACAAAGGGCACAGTTAAACTCAAGGTTACCTGCATAGGACATGAAAGCTGAGGACAGCAGAACATCTCCAATGATGGTAGACATTTGGTTTTTAAATGTCTCGCTTCCTGCTTCCCATCTCTGTTTCTCATTTCCTAGGCTTTGCAATAAAGCTACACTGCGCTCCACCTGTCAAAACATTAGCTATTCAATATAAAACATACATTTTACAATAAATGAAACCAATGTCTAGAGAAATATATTAAAAAAAAAAAAATAAAAATTCCAGTGATAAACTCATTTTATGAAAAGGATTAATATTTTATTTTTTCGGTATAGAACAACAAGCCCTGGAGTTTTACTCCCTTTTAGCAATTTACTCTCAGAAATCAATCAGTACTCATGTTTGTATATGAACCCATTTGGTGAAAGAAGGAAACCAAATATGTACCTTTCCTTCCACAGAGGCGAGGTCTGCCTTGATGGCCTGGGCCTGGCTGATCAACATAGCATACTCTTCCTTGTACTTGGCAATACTCCTCTCCAGTTCACTGACTACCTTGTTCACCTCATCATTCTTCATGCGATTCTCTTTAGCTTGGTTTTCCAGGGCAGCTAATTCATTTCTTAATGGCTCAATACGCTTCAACATCTCAGCATAATTTATCTGGTATAAACAGTATTAAAAAAAAACTTAAAAAAAAAACAAACTACAAATAGATTCTTTTATTGGACAAAAAACAGGAACCTGAATGTCAAATAGTTCTGTTTCCATCTATTCAATACGAATAACATTTAAATTCATTATAAAGAACACATCTGAATAAAACAATGGTAAAATTAATGCCTTGCTAACCTGTGCAATTGCCCATTTAACCATAGGTCCACAGGCTAAACTGGCTCTGTTCACCTTCTCGTAATTATAATCAGGGTTACTCAGGTATTTCTGGGTCATCTTCTGGCGAATATCATCACTGAAATGTAACGGTAAATATTGGAACTGTTTGTAGACCATGTCTATATAATGTAATTGACTTTGTCAAAAAATATAGCAATCTGAACAAAGGTATAGACATTTCTCTATAGCAACTAATGTTGTAATCTTCTCCAGTAAACTTTAAATTCAACCGTAAATTATCACGTAAAGATGGATAGAGTTTAACTTACATCCTGTAAGACTTTTAAATATCAAATACAGAGACAAAAATAATTCTTGTAAGCAGTGAAGGTAGCAATGTTAGGTAGGTTAGTAACCAAGCATAATATGATGGGTGAAAGACACTCTTCCAGCAAAC
This sequence comes from Katharina tunicata, assembly GCA_032466195.1. Classification (NCBI taxonomy): domain Eukaryota; kingdom Metazoa; phylum Mollusca; class Polyplacophora; order Chitonida; family Mopaliidae; genus Katharina; species Katharina tunicata. The sequence goes on along the minus strand of JAVFBZ010081201.1, from coordinate 23,778 downwards.
AAGCTGTCATATTAAACTTACATAGATTAAGGTCATATTCTATTTGGACCGCGGCAAAGTCTAAATTTTTTGTCAAAGAACAGAAAACCGAAGTGTGGCTTAAACGTATAGCTTATATCGTAATTTCCAATAGTAAACGAGACAAACCACAGAGGAAAATGTTCACATTCAAGCAGCAAGAGCTTTGAAACAGGAAGACTTGTAGAGCAGAGTTTCGCTTAATGTTAGTAATGCCATACAGGCTGGATCACAATTAAATAAATACATAAGGCCATGAACAGATATTAATAGTTTCTCAGGCACTACCGCACCTACCAAAAACACCTGCCTCAATAATGTTTATGGCAATAATAAAAATAAAAAATCTAGTTGCCTGAGGAGGATTATAAAAATTTTGTGAAAACTACTGATACGTGTATAGCTATTTTCATCTTTATTGCCATCATTGTGGTACATAACTTATTTCAGTGTAAAAAATCAATGAAATCAATGACTTGACTTCGTCATTTTACAATCCCCGCCACTGTAGTTGTTGCTTTATACAATTGTGTTTTCTGTTGTTGTTGTAGCTTTACAATCCCTGCCTAAGTTGTTGTTGTAGTATGCACGTGGCAGGCTTTTTGGCCAGCATGTCAAAATATAAGCACCCTTCCTGCACCTAGCTATTAAACTAGACTCGGCAGGTGTTCTTTTTTGTTGTTCCTAGCAGTAGAGTATACTTTGCTGCGCACGATTCATTTTTCAGTTCTTTTGAAAATCTTCAGAAGATTTGATCACCCTGATCATATGCCGACAGCTCATTGATTTCCTGCTGCTAAAATTTCATTTGGTAGACCTAACCCCTAAGTAAACTTTACGACCGTTTGCTTTTGCAACACAAAGTCAGACAAAACTTTTCTTGTAAGTAGACATTCTCTGCAACAGCTGAAAAGTTGTTTAAATTAATAAATATGTGGCAAAATAAAATAAAATAAAAAAGAATAAAATCCTTCGCCGCCCTCACCATTTTTTAAAAAGTAATTGCCTGAGAAACTAGTATTCAATTTTTTTAAGCCTAAATAAACAAATTTCTGTTCAAAATAATACGCTTATAGTTATTTTTTAGCATACAAAGCTGCCATATTTAATAGACCATTGATGTTTAATTTCACATGAGCACAAACATATGGAATCACCTGATGTCAGAAGTCTGCATGTTGATAATGTTGGTGATAAAATTATCCTTCATGATAACTCCACGAATTGTGCGCCATTCTGATATGTTCTCCCCCAATAGCAGGCAGATACCCTCGAGGGCAAGCTTAACTACTGGGGGTGGGTTACTCATGGAGCGAACCTCCACCAAGTGCTGCTTCTTGATAGATTTCACAGCTAGCAAACATTAACATGGTTAGTTGGTAAGAAAGGAGATATTATAACGTTAGTAGATAAAAAGCATTGAGTTCTTTCAGTGGCATTTTGAAGTTGGAAATAAAAAGCATGAGGATATGATGAAGCACAAGAAAAATGCTTCAAAAGAAACCCAAAGCCATAAAACAAAAAAAAGAAACATAGAATAAGAAAACTAATTATGACAGGAAAAGAAAGCACGCAAAAAATAAAAAAAAGGAAAGAAATAAAAAGGAGAAGACAATATGGTGCAAGAAATAACACTGCGAAAAAGCACAAAAACATAACATCTTTCCCAACAGACAACATTCACTTACGTCACATCGTCAGTTTTGAAATTGACAATAGTTGATATAAAGTTGTCTCTCATAATAGTTCCTCTCAAGGACTTCCAATCTAGATCGTTTTCCCCAAGTAAGACACATATCGACTCAATGGCCATTTTGACAGCACTTGGTGGGTTGGCCAAAGACCTCACCTCTACCAAATGCTGTTTCTTAATGGACTTCACAGCTAGGAGATAAAAACACAAGTACAGGCATAAAACACCACAACAGATTACTCAGAAACACATAAATTAGGAGATATCCATGAACTGAATGAATTACAATCATGCAGAAAAACATCTACACTTCAGCTAAAATGATATCACTGATAAAGTGATTGATAAAACAAAATTTTTCAGAAATGACAGAAAATTAAAATTATCAAAAAAATAAATTATGTCAAAGCATTGAAATTAAATTCTTAACAGACAGGAAAAGGCATCGTCACTACAACTTGCAGGTCAACAAGGCTTGTTCACTAAATAAATAACTCAATTATTAAGATAAATGGGTAGAACCTTTCTGTTTCCATTAGACTTCAAAACTTTGTTGAAATTTAAATTAAAATTCTAAAATAGAATAGAAGTCAATTTAGAGTGTTTCTCACTTAAAAGAACATGACCACAGCTTGAGATGAAATTGGATAAATCCAAAGTCACATGCACTCCATGAGGTTAGGTTACCTATGCATATAAATGGAGCAGGACAGAATTGATGTTAAGAATTGATGTTAAGAATTGATGTTAAGAATTGATGTTAAGAATTGATGTTAAGAATTGCCTAACTCAATATGTAATTTATTGAAAATTAAAAAACCTTTGTGTTTTTTTCCTTTCTTTAATAGATATCATGTAATCAAATCAGCATTAGTGCAACCAAATTTGAGTTGATGCTTTACTATGAGCAGGACTAGGTCTCATCAAATTGCTCTGTAAAGGTGTGCATGGAGAATTACATACCGTTTTGTGCCTCAATAACAGCTGGTTCTACTCCAGCTAGATCTTCCCTGACATCTAACTGTTTCTCCCCAATAACCTTGGTCTGTTCCACTAGAGCCACCTGAATCTCTTGAGAGGTCACCTTCTTCCTCTCGGCCTCCTGTTGGTCTTTTACCTTACAAAAGGAAACAAACACAATATGTAATCACACAATTCTGTTATAGTTATTGCATCGTTCGTTAGCTTGGGGATTGCATCAAAAGGCAACAATAAAGGTTCTTGACAAATCCGGCCATTCTATTGGTGGGGTTAATTTGCTTTGCATGGATTTGTTTGTTTGATTTGTGTTTAACGTCGTACTCAAAGGTATTTCCTTTTTTATGACGACGGATTCTCCACTTCTTAATGTGCTCTACTCAATACGGTGGAAAACCGGGAAGAAACCTCGTAAAAACCGCCCTCGCGATTGCCGAAGTCACTGCTTTCCATGGAAGTCTATTTTATCATTTGGTGTAAACAGGAGCAGGATAGTTATGTTGATAAAAGCTCTCAGGCTCCTGTTCATAGGCTAGTGTGTAATTGTAGGTCTTGCCCTTATCTTTAATCATCCTGAAGTCTCATACTAAACCCATGTCCAGTGATTATTGATTAGCATACCATTTGTTTGAGTTTGGCATTAGCAGCAGCATTCTTCTCCTCCAGCTCAATCCTCTTGACGGATAGAGATTTCTGCAGCTCTTCTACCTGTTCCACAGTCTCGTGTATCTTCTGTAGACCAACATTCAGATGGAGCTGTTGTTCCTCTAAGTCAGATCTCTTCTCGTGGTACAACTTAGCCTGGAAGTCACAACAGTATAACAAATGACAGTAAAATCATGCAGCTATTTACTTACATGTACTTGTGAGTGCCAATATTAGCACAAACATTCTAGGACTTGCTAAACACAAAGCAACTTTTTATGTGTGTAAACATGTTTTTCATGTTTTAATAGATTCATACATACTTATTCAAAGCATGTCAAAAATCAAAATGTTAACTTATTATTTGGCGCTTAGAAAAATAAGTAACAAAAATTTATTTTTCAAACATAATGTGTGAACAGTATTTTCTTTTTTGGGGGGATAACACTTTCTGATACTGAACAGATTCTAGTGCATTTACTGCTGGTGACTCAGTGCCAGACTCTGGGGGTCGTGGGTTCGATTCCCGGAAGGGTCTCCGCCCGCAAAATTTCCTGAACTAAAATCTGTTCAGTATCAGAAAGTGTTATCCCAAAAAACGGTCACTTATTGACAACACAAAAAATATTTCATAATATATGAATACAAACATTAATATGGATAAGACATTCTTGTTTATAGGTTTTTTGCTGAAGTATCATTTTAGATATTTAAATCAGAATTGTGCAATATAACACAGATGTACACATTCTAAATGATAATTAACTTACAAAGTGGTTGATGAAGTCAAGGTAATGTCTGGGTGTTATAAACATAGTTCTACCTCCCCTCTTAGCCACACGACTGTTGGCTTGGTGCAGTGTCTGATGAACATACACGAAGGCATTGATCACAACATCTCTGTGGGTGGGATTGTTTGGCATGTCCTCGTGGGCAACATGTAGATAATCAGGGGCAATGTACTGAAAGAAACAGAAAACACTGTTAAATCCCACTAAAACATTATTTTCAGAGAAGCTTTTGCATAACAAATTAAAATTACTCTTCTGTTTGGTTCAACTGTAAATCATTTTGATTCCATGGCACCACTACTTCTTTACACAATACAACAAATGACATTTCTGTAATTTACTGATACATTTAGGATGTTATGTTTGTTTGATTTGGATTATTTCACTCATATGACGGCGTGCCAGTCCAATTAGTGGAATAAACAACTCTAAACGACGCTGGCAATATAGGAGATACCACAATGCATTTACCCTAAAAAAGGGGACAAAAAAAACATGAAAAATCAACAAATAGGCTTCCTTAGCTTAGAACTGATAGTAAGAAATTCCTTGTTTAAACTATGGTAAATCAAATTCCTTCCTACTTACATTAGCTCTTTCCAGGTCAATTTTGTTGGTAAATTCTCTGCCGACCTGGAACAGGGCACCTGTTGACCAATCTCCAAACCAATTCAACACACACCTGACAAAGTTAACATAACATATTACTTTGATGGTTGATTCTACACAACTAGTTTTACCTGTGATCTGATAAATTTCAAGTTCATCAAACCAAAGTGGAAATGAAAAATATTTTATATATGAAACATTTTATTTGTGGCATTCCTTTGCTGTGTTATTGTTAACAATCTTAAAGGAACAAATTGTTGGCTTAAATAAGTCAGCAATACTACGTCTTAAAAGCTTAATTTTCGATAACTGCAGAAACTAACAGTTTGTGAACCCAGTGTAGCTATAAACTGAAAGACTAAGGTACCTGTTGAACAAAGCTGGAGATGTGGCGGCTCTATCCTTCAACCCTTGAGATGAGGGGTTCATCGTGAACACAACATGTAAGTTCCTCATTACCTGTATTGGAGGAAAGAAGGAAAACTCCCATGTTAGGAATAAAAAATTAACTTACAATCATTCTGATGTACAGTGTGCACATTAACTATGTGCTCCACTTTGTCTCGGTTGAGGAGAACATTTTTTCACAGATATTGGCAACACATACAGATGTACATGAATGTCAATGAGAATTTAGTTTGGAGTCCTGAGAGTTTGTTTGATTGGGGTTTAAGCCATGCCTGAGGTTATTTCACTAATATTAAGGCATGCCAGCCCAATGTGTGCACAGTACATTTAACGACGAAAAATAAGCTACCTGATATCCTTTCTAGAGCACCAGACACAGGAAGCTGCTGACAATCAACCTCTGGAGTTTGGAGAGCCTCCAACCTCTTATTAGATGTGTTTGAATTAGTTCTGGTGTAGAATCTGTATTTATAGCAGAGACTGGTGCAAATACTTTCACACAGTGACACAAAATTTGAAGAGCTAAGTTACCTCTTGAGTGAACCATTTGTAGAGTTCTTCTCCCGAGTCTAACATGAGACCTTCTCTCTGTGAGCCCTCCTTACATTGGGTCATGAGAGTGGTGTATTCATCTCCCTCAAACAGACCTGGTACCTCTCCGTTAGCCAACAGAGTGTTCATTCTCTCCAGGAAACTGGAGTCCAAAACATTAGACTCGTCCATGATAAATGCTATTTTCTCACTCTGAAAAAAAAAAAAAAAATGTTAAACATTGGAATTAGCTCAAATTTAGTAATATCATCTAAGTCTCCAATTAACAAATGATTATCTGGAAAACTATGTAATCTGTAAGTTTCACAATCATCATTAACATGTATCTTTAAAGCATTTCCTGCTCAACAGATTACACAAGACTTTTTTGCTTTTTATACTTTTTACTTTGAAAGGAAGTGCATGTAACAGGAAGTTTACTCCATTAGTTTTCCTCAAACACATTTACATCCAAAAACAATGTGAATACATACTTAATTCACATTGATCATTCATTTTTTGTTTAATCTTTGATAATAAAGCTTAGTATTCATATAATAATGAATGATTTGTTATTAATTATTTAAAGCTACTTGACCACCAACCTTACAGCCAGCTCTCCTCAGCACCACCCTCAAATCCTCATCAAAATCATTAGCTGTGTATTTGTTGTGGACTTTGATCTGTACCACAGACAACCCATTCATCCAGGCTACAAAGCGAGACAGTGTAGTCTTACCCGCACCACTGACTCCGATTAGTAACACATGACCTTGAGGTTGACGGAAAATCCTGTCAATTCTCAACACATGGTCGAGCACCTCATCAAACAACACCAGAGGAACATCCAACTCTTCTTCATAGAATACCTGTATTATAGAACAGCAACACAAAATTACCAAACAAAAAAGTTTTTACAAGTAGCCACATTGCAAATTCTATGGGTATTTAAATATTATAATAAATGCTTAGATTAAATGTTTTGAGGAGTGCCATTATTAAGTTCATCTTGGAGGATACTCAAATATTTAAAGAATTAAAAACATTAGGGAAATATTTTTTCCTTATTTGATTAATGCATCCTTTCAAACATAAGCTGACATTTTGTACCTTTAGCCTGGCTTTGACATATTCTCTGAGCTCCTCTCTGTCAACAGGTATGTAGTCTTTAGACAGCCAGTTACTGAATAGTATAGGCCGTCCAAGAGCCTCCTGACCATTGATGTTGGTGAAATGTTTGTGAGCAACTAAATCAATGTTCTTATCTGTCCATCTTCTCTCCTCATCATCAACCAACCTTAAACAAAAACAATCTCTCAATTACATTCGTGTCCTTGACAACAAAACTTGGTTAAGAAAAGAATGCTTACTTATTGTCATATTTTTACCAATTGTATTTTTACAAGGCTCAAAAGCTTTCAAAATAGTCATAATTGCACGAAGAACTGAGTGTTTACCTGTCTTGGAACAATCGTAGAGCTTCATGAGCCCATATTCTGACAAGCCCTTCCACTGAGAGGCTCTCCAGAGGGCGTAAAGCCTCACAAATACCCCTCACCCAGCGAGTCATCTCACGGGGACTGTAGATGTAATGGGGCTGCATATCCTGGGTGAACCTCTCCTGTGAACAGGAAAAGACAGAATTGAGACAAAGACAAAGAAAAAAAAAATGAGAGTATCATAAAATGATTTAGATTAATAACAATTTATTACTAAGTCATTGTTGTTTTGGACCATAATTCACAACCTGCTCAATACTTTGAAGGCTACACACCTGTGACATGAGATAGAACTCCACCATGGCATTTGTTAGGGGATCAGCAAAAGTACGTAGACTGGGTACAAGTCTCAACATGGCCCGGTTAAATGTGCCGTAAATCATCTTCAGGGAGACCTCCCCAGGGTAATCCACATACACCACAGGAACGTGACGCAGGAATCTGATCAAACACAGTTTGTACAAAAATTATCTGTTAAATGTATATGAAATTTTTATCATAGAAAAAAAACAAAAACATTAAAAGTACACAATCAGAATAACAATAGATGAGTATACATTGGATGAAAAATGGATTAAAATTGGTAAAAATCTTACATTGATACAGTAAAGTAACTAACATTCAACATGTCATAGATATCAAATTTTCAAAAAAAGAATGCCAAACAATAGAATTGAAATTGCATCTCTTATAAAAATTTACTATAAAGACAGACCATTCAACGTGTGCCGTGCAGTAAAAATTGACTGCCAAAGTACCTGTGTGAGAGTGGCTTTCGGCCCGGATCGGTCGGAGGGTTACACGCTCCTACAAACTGTATCCTCTCGAACTTAACCCAGGTCTGGTCTGAGGTCCGGTAAAAGCCACCATGTTCCATCATCTGACGCAGGAAAGAAATCACACGCTGGGTGCCTAATTGAGGGAGAAAAGGGTAGATTAAACAAAATGAAAGTAACTACGAATATTGAAGTTATGTTTAATATTCTATATTTCGGTTTATCTATGTAGACATTATCATTATCTCATCATTATAATGTGGCATAATCCAGATAATGGCTATAAGATATAAGATTAACGAATTAAGAATAATAAAAAAATATAAAAATAAAAAAACAATAGAGGAATAACATCATTTGCATTTTCAATGTCACCCATAAATCTCTATTGATAATACAAAGTTTTATTATTGTAATACCATATTTGTCCATATCAGGCAGGTTGATTTCATCACAGAATAGAACCAGCCACTTGTTGAGTTGAACAGGGGCCAGAACAGTTCCATTAGGGGTACGTCTGTATTCACAGTAATGATCAAAGGTCTTCAATAACAACTCTGGTGTGGTGGCACTGGAGAAATTCAATCCTACCACCTATAAAATACAAAAGTAAGCGAATTTCATGTTAAAAGTTAATTTGTTTCAAACATTATTGATTCTGTAAACTTACCTACTCCGTGAAAGCATTCATTTTACTTGTTAACATACTATTTTTCAAATTCACCACAAGATGAATAATTAAATGAAAAAATACATTTAACCATGTTAAAGTTTCCTATTCTGTTCTTATCTGTGTTTTATCAATTAAAGTCGCCACATTAAATTAGATGGTACCTTCTCCTTATTATTTCTTACCTCCATATCAGGAAGAGCTCTGAGTGCGCTGAATAAGGTCATGGTTTTACCAGAGCCAGGAGGTCCACATAGCACGAGAGGTTTGTGTTCAGCTAACCAAGTGTAGAGCAAACCCTCATGACGAACAGTGTCAATTGTTGGGATGACTACATCAGGGGAGGCAACTTTGTGGGTTTCCACCTCCACCTGTGGAACTCGGTTCTGCCATGGCTGCCACTCTCCAGTGATTGTTGGCTGTAATAATGATGTTATACCACATAAGATTTTCAACAATTGTTCTAGGTTTCTAGGAAAGCAGATAAAACAAGACACTCTGCCCTGACTGATAGAAAAGTTGACTATTACCTGTGAAAACCCAGCAACTATTTATTCTTGACTTCAAAAGAAAAACAATCTCAAAGCAGAATCTCCTGTTTACGAAGCAGACATTGTAAATACTCCATACTAAACTGGTCATTCTTATGCTGTTACCCATAACTGATCGTTTTCTTGTAAATGAAAAACATGACATTTTTTCAGAAAGAGCATCTGTTTATATTTCCATTTATAGATTGGCTGATTAGGGTATTTCGGCGTATTTAAGATGATTTCACTGCTATAACGACGTGCCAGCCCAAGATGTGAAGGAGACCATTGACAAAACATATAACACCACAGGACATTAACAGGACAGAAAAAAGGATACGACATCATTGATCGAATGATTGGGGTTCTATGTTGTACTAGGTTATTACTTATGATGTTATGACAGCGTGCCAGCCCAATGGGTAAAGGAAACCCTCCTAAGTAGTGCTGGCAACATAGAAGAAGCCACATTACATGTACAGGACCATAAAAACAGGACACCACAAAACAGCTATCTGATGCCCTGAAGGCAGGGCACATGAAGCTCCCACGCAACCGCCCGCTACTTCCATATTAAAACTAGCTACATTACCTCAAAGTCAATGATGGGAGCATTAGCTGTGGTGGGCATAGGGATGGTAGTGATACCCTTGATAAAATCTCCCATGTCTTGTCTGATCTTAAGTTTACCGTCTCCGGACATACTCCAGATTAAACTGTGCACCAGGTATTTGGTGATGTACTGCTCCAACTGCTCCGGCTGTAGAAAGAAGTTATCACATTTCAATTCCTATTAGTGAGCCGAACTCAAAACTTTTAGTTTTTTGGATTGATATTATTTCACACTTATGATGACAAAGAACAATGCAACAATGTAAAGATACAAGACAATCGCATAGGTCTAACTGTAAATTTTCATTGCAAAACCGCACTAATATAACAGGTTTTTATAACCCCTTGGACCAGAAAAGCAGCAGACCAACAGGAACATCTCACCAGCTAACAACCAAATGGGTTTTGTAAAGAATCAAATACATGCTCATAAACAAGTTATCAGACTCTTTATAATCATTGTTCGTTTGTAAAGCAAACTATTTTTGTTTGTTTGTTTGATCAGGGTTTAACACTGGTAATTTCACAATGGTTGGAAGAAACCACCCGTAATGACACTGACAACAACGATATATTTACAGGAAAAAAAACAAAAACAGGCCACCCCAACAAATCGTCTTCCTGATGCCCCTTAGCTGAGGGTACAGCAGGGCACACCCAACCACCAGCAAACTATCCTTGTAAATAAATCTGTAAAAGTTTATTTGCACAAATTATTCACAATAAATCAATTCAGGGACAGCCACAAAAACATCTGCATATATCTCCTTGACACACATCTCTTTTTGTACATATACAAAGATAATCAATAAATTGTGAAAATTACCTTCATGGGGAAGTCCGCATGGTTATGATTGTAGGCCAGGATGTTCCTAACTCCTTGGTTAAGCATGGAGAATAGAGAGGTTAGGGCTCTTAGACGAGTGAAGTCCATCACATGCTCTAAGGATACAGCATACTCCAAACATCGAATGACTAGTCCATCAGAGTTGAAATGAGGGATAAGAACATTGGCTACATCTCTCTGAACCTAAAAACAAATTCACACAGTTGATGTTAAAATTTAAGACATTTACTTTAGTTCAGCTTTAAATTATTTTGAGTTCTCGCAAACTACATCTTTTAATTCGTCATATTGTTCAACTCTTTGCAGATTAGGGTAGAATTTTCTCCTAAATATCTTAGCTAATTCAACAAGTTACCTGCAATGATGGGGAGACCGTTTCTTCCTGTTCAGTCTGTTTCCCTGAACCAAACGGTCTCCAGGAATCCTCGTCGTCTTCAAGGGGAGAGTTCTTCAGTAACTGGATATAGTTTTCAAAGATCATTTCCGTGGAGAGGACATCCTCACTGAACCAAACCATACCACATCGACTGACTGTGGCCAGGGTGGCATACTGAAGGTCCTGAACTTCAAACATTATACGCACCTAAAAAGATCAAAACAATTTGAATGTTCTAATAAAGAAGAGAAATAACATTAATAGTAATATATTAAAAAACTACACACGTAGTGAGTTGCATCTAACATTTGGATCCATTTACCACGCTCTTAACAATCGTTAAATGTATATAAGGAGGTTGAAGCTTGAAACAAAAAGTAACATAACTTTAGGGACAAGAGAAGGCAATGTTAAAGTATAGACTCACATTAGGTGGAATTCCCAGACGTTCTCCATTGGGCAGAGTGAGTAGTTTATTATCATCCAGTACAGAGTTAAGGTTCTCCACCCACTCAGGATCTACATCACCATCAAATATAATCCACTGTCTCTTTTGGAGCTCTCCTCTTACGTTGTCAATAATCCTGTTAAAAAGAGAATTTTTGCGAAGTTTTGTACACAATTTCCTCTTGAACAGTTTGAGGAATCCATAATGTCACATTTATTTGTGAATGGACATTTTATGTGGCCATGCATTTGCCTACTGAAACTCCTTCAATGTACAGCACTGTTTGTGCAGTAGTCGTACCCAGGAAAGGGTGTCCACAGTTTTATTAGCTTGGTTGACTGATTGGGGCTTAACACTGTTTTCAAGAGCATTTCACTTATATGGCGGTGTTTTCTAACAGTAGGCAGTAAGTAACAAAAACAAACAATGTGTAGTAACCTCAAAAGTTAGCTGTCTGGCAGATAATGTTCAAGTCCTAAATGTGACAACATGAATATAATCTCACAAAATCCGCCCAAAGCCAGAGCGTACTATTAGCTTATTTTTTTATCTCAAATTATTTCAATAACATGACATACATGAAGAGGTCAAGTATATGAGGGGGACCAAACCAATAAATATATATAAAAATATCAGGAAATCAGGATTATGTATCAAGGGTTGTTATTTATCTATAACAAATTTGATAAAAAGTTATGTTGATATTAGATGTATATTGTCAGGAAGCCGTGTATATTTTCACCAAGTTATTTATTATTGTCTCCACTTACTTTCTGAGAGTGTGTGTGAAAAGACCATCTGTCCATTCTCTTGTGTTTGGATCCATATTACCATACAGAGCATCTTTAGATATGGACTACAAAATAAAACAAACAAGAGCCATGTCAAGATTACATTGTTGACTATCATCAGTTTTACTGAGACCTATCATATTACACAAAGGAACGATTTCAAAAAGCATATTCACATTCCAAAAGTGTTTTTTGTTTTTATTTAGTATTTCCATGGTATTCAGGCAATATTATCTCCCGTCCACTAGGTGATACATATGGGATTCAGAATTGTTTGGCTAGGAACGTTATTGTTGAACAGAATAATTTTTTACTGGAGTTTTGTAATAACACAGCCAAACCAAAAAAACTGCACTGAAGTTAGATACATACCTTAGGATCTATAACATGACAGACTCCCTCTGCACCCTCAAGTCTCTCCAGGGCTTTGAGCAGGACTTTCCAGGCAGTAGATTTCCCACTGCCACTGGGACCAACCATCATCAAACCATGGTGAAGCTGAGTGATTTGGTAAAGTTGTAACACCTGGGCAAAACACAAAAATCTTTATGCTTTTATCATATTTTAATTGCTTTCACTATCAATCAACTTGCATTCCAGCCGCATGGCACTAGAAATAAATAACAAATACTGCCAAATTAATGCCAGTCTTAAAGAGGCGAAGACTACATCATCTTGAATTGAAAAGTATATGTACATAAAATGAAGATTTTGTCAAGATCTAAATTTACATAAAAGTATCATCCAGACATTGAATTTGAAGTAAAAATTATTAATGGTTATTTTGAATACATTTCATTTTTTTCTTTTCAGTCATGATTCTCAAAAAGGTTCAGGAAAATATCACCCAGACATTGAAGACGCATTAATATTTTCCCCTTTACAAATGCGTACAAAAAGCAAAAAAAATAAAAAATAATAATAGGTACAATAATGCTTAAGTTGACTTCATTTTTTTATTTTATAGATACACTACAGGTTTTTATTTTCTGACCTTTTCGACCCACTGAAATCCCAGCTCATCTCCCTCTCCATAACAGAGGAACATCTCCTTGCAGACGCTGGCTATCTCCTTCCTGAGAGCAGTCATCTGGGCAGGGTTATAGAGAACTCCAGGGAACACATCAGATAACAGACTGTTTAACAGGGGTATGTCTTCAGCTACCAGTTTAGGTACCATTGTCTCCATTACGGACTGAATCAAAATCTGAAAATCCCAAACAAATCATCACTATAGTCTTTCACAAAGGGATACCAAATAATCATTCTGTTCATAGTTTTTAATCAAAATACAAGAAAACAGGTGTATATGATTATAAAATGTGACATCTGTGGTTTTTAACCATTATTACATCATATTATTTATCCCAAATAAAGATTAAAGTTGAGATCAGTGTTTCCACTAGCCTGTATGAATATTCCGTTTCCTTTTCTTGAGCACACATTTTTTGACGCAATACATTTGAAATTATCCACAATTTAAGCAGTTTAATGAATGATTCATAGCAGTAACTTTACCTCTTGCTCAGGTAGATTCTCTGCTATGGTGGCCTCGTCACTTTTCTCTCCTCTTTCTTTTAGAGTCTGCTTGACTCTCATAATGTGGTCTCTCTTGACATTGCCAGCACTAACCAACACACTCTTCAGGGCTCTCAAACCAAAGTCATAATGAGACTGGGGAGACAACTGCTCGTCACATAGCCTAGTAGGGAAAGGAAACGGCTATGTAATTCTGCAGTTAACAATATTCAACTTTTCATGGCACTTGTGCACTGTTTACGATTGAAAAAAAAAAAAAACCAAGAATAACAGCCTTCAGAAAACGCAGCCTCATGTTCTCTGAAACAAAGGTCCAAATATCTGCAGATATTGAAGACAACAAACGCACAGGATATTTATAGGGCAAAATACAGGACACCAAAACAAATAAGATTTTGGACGATTTTTAGCTCTGAGAGCACCAGCCGCCAAAGGAAGCTCCCACAAACCACTCGTTATATACAGATAGAAAATGTAAAGACTCAACCGTGGCATGATTGGTGACAATATTCAAAATCAGTTATAGTTAATCGGTAATACAGGTTTTTGTTTCACTTACAATCAAAACTAACATGTCAATCATATTTCATAATTCAACACTATGGTTTGTTTGATTGAGTGGTGTTAAACATCATACTCAAGAGTATTTTACTTATATGACGACTTGACATTGACAGTGTTTGGTGGAAAACCAGTGAGAAACCTTTTAAAAATCACCACGCGATCTCCGCAGCCAGCGGGAAACTTCCCTTATATCCAACACTATGGTAACTACCACATTTCTACTTTATCAAAATCCACCTTTCCATGTATCCAAAGGAGTTAAGAATAGAAAGTGCATTAAAAAACACTTAGAATGTGAAAAAGGGCAAACTTTAAAAAGTATCTAAGTTGTAAAAATATGACTTACTTGAAGAATGGCACAATTTTGCTGGCAAGCTTCTCAGCACTTCTGAATCCCTGGGAGTACAACATGACCTGTGCAATAAGCTGTCGATCTGGTTTAGTCATGGCTAAACTACGGAACAGTTTCTTTAGGTTATCTGGGAGGTTGGATCGTCCAGCATACCCAGGGTTCATGGTTATAAACACTGCCATGTCAGGGTTCACCTTCACCTGCTTGTTGATCAGCTCCACAATAATAGGCTTACCTGGATAACATGTATTGCAAAGTTATTATTATTTTTGAAGAAATTATGTTTATTACATCCAAAGAGAGTAACAGGTGAAAACTTACAGTTCAAATGTCCTATTGATTGGGATTTTAAGCCATACAGTAAAAGTAAGTATATCTTGATTTTCAATACACATTTTCAGTTCCAAAGAGTTATTTTTATATTGTAATATAAAATTGCATTATTTGTTGGATGATTGGGATTATAGACCGTAATTATGTCCCTTTCACTCAAATGACAGCATGCCAACACAATTGATAAAGGAAACCTCGCTAAATGACCCTCGCATCACAGGTCGCCACATCACATTTTCAGGACTAAGAAGGCACCGTAACAAATCAGATTCCTGAGAGAGAGAGCACCAGGGCACAAAAGGCTCCCCACCAAACTACCGCTTTAAAATAGCAATATTTTCATTTTCAACATGTAACATTTTGCTCAGGTTGTAATAGTTTGCTTATCAGCAGCAAGTGGAGATATCATACCCTTATTGTCTTCAATAGCCAGATTTTTCAGGGCTTCTTGTATGGTTTGGATCTGTTGTGATACAGCAGACAACATTCTCTCTTCCAGTCTGTTAAACTCATCAAAACAGCCCCAGGCTCCAACTTGACAAAGACCCACAAAGATACGTCCCATAGCCTGGAAGTCAAACGTCTCATCACAATTGAACACCAGCACGAATCTTCCTAGTTGATGTCCCAGAGCCTTCACAGATTCAGTCTTTCCTGTACCAGCAGGACCTTAGAATGAAAAATTGAAAACAAAGATTTTTAAAAAGTATGAAAATTCGATGGAATAAAATCAAACTTATTCAAGATGTCTTTTTTGGTCTATGAACAGGTTTCTGGGAATTGGAGCTGTTTTTATTAGAACTGAGAGTATTTGATGCCAAGAGGGACAGTATAATGAGTACACTACGGGCTTCACTGTGCACTCTTATGTATGGTTTGTGATTCGGTACATAAATGTAGAAGGAATGAAAAAGGACTAACCATGGGATCACACTTAACTAGAGACATTTATACTTATATTTTGACGTACCAAAAGGTGATCCTCCAAGCCTGCCTTCAAGAGCCTGTGTCATGGTCAGATAACAGCGATCAGTCAGGGGAGTTTGTACAAGCTTGTCCTGGACGCCCAAATACTCAAAGCCATAGTTAAACTTAGCATTGGCCATCTGAATAGACAGCTGCTGTAAGACATCATTGTTTTTGGGGTCAAAGTAGAACCTCATTTGACACAGCCAGTCAAAGTTTTTAGGGTGAGCCACCTTGTTTTTGATCAGCATTCTAGTTGTATCTCTCTGATGGACGAGTTCTGTAATCTGAATTAACAATACAAAATACACTTTACTGTAACACAGACTTCTTACATTCTAGTTCAACTTCACCTATCTCTGGTACTGTCCGTCACCTCAGATTATCAGCTTTAGTGTAATGACAGGCCATTTTTTTAGCCCATTATAGCTGCAGGCAATACTTGTATTGCATGTAGATAAATTTCTTCATAGGTCAATTAATCAGGTCAAGTTTCAGCAGCCTCTCTATGACGTTCACAGCTGTATTCAAAATGCCTTGTCATTACATATAAGTTCCGTCACCGAAGTGAATCAATGAACCGTCTTATACAAACGAGAGTTCTTGGAGACTACTCAAATTATCCAGTTTTGACAAGCCCATGCTAAAAATATCCCCCTGTTTATAGTATGAAATTAAAAGTATTTATGGTGAATAAGTTTAGTTCAAGGTTTTATTCCTCAATAACGTAGGACAGAGTGTCACCCCAAAGGGTGAAAGGACCACCCTCAACGACAATGATACCACAGGAGATTTACTGGGCCCAACAACAGAAATCTGCTGCCTAACAATCCATAGACGGGAAGGCACCCAGTATACAGGAAGCTTTCAATTACCACCAATACTCCAAGCTCATCCAACAACCACTGGATCAGCCTAAAATATTTTCTCAATATTTTATATAAAATATACTAACCAGGTGTTCCAGTTTCCTCCTGCGGACAGGTGGTTGTTCCTGGAGTACCGAGTCGGCGAGTACGTTGAGAGTTGACTGTACACTGGTTAATACGCCTTCTATTGGGCTGTTGTCACCAGGTTTATTGGCAATTGTAGTCAGGGCCTGGTCAACTGTCTCTGACCAAGAGATCTGAGAGGCTAACACCACCAACTGAGCCTGAAAGGATACCATATCATTGAAAGTCTATTGTCTAATGAAATATTTATAAAACAAGGTCTTCTGTAATAATTCATTCTGTAGAAAGATTTAAGATAGTAACATAGATTATTAAATATACTGCAGTTCAATTCTTAAATGGCAAATTTACAAGTTTTGATTACAAGTGCGGGAAATAACATAAACAATACTCTTATTATGATTAATCTAAAATCATTTGTAATTGTCTGTATGCTCTCATACTTAGATAGATAAAAAGTAAACAAGTAAAGCAATTAACCATTTTCCATAAGCTTTGAGTTAACACTTTAGTTTACCTGATATTTATCGACCCAAGTGATGTAGTTCTTGGCGTCAATGTCTCCTGATCTGAAGCTGGCTACATCTTGAACAGATTGAGCCAGTAGTTTAGCTAATGTCATCCTCATCTCCTTCTCCACCAGCGACAACCACTCGTTAATCTTAGGGTTATGAACAATCGACACTGGAGTGGAAAAGGCCACCTGAGAAAAAACAAAATTATATTATTAGAGGAAAACAGCAAATAATATATTGTTAACATAAAAAGATTTTTTTTTACAAAAATCTGAAACCCATCTTCCGGACATCAGAACTTAATAAACTGACGCCAACCTTGGTGTTGAAACAAACCAACCCTTACGACAATGGCAAAAAACAAAAGGGGACATATAAAACGCTGGCCCCTCGATTCCTGATGCCCTTTATTTATAGTTTTTAATTTGCGTTGCAGGTGTATGGTGAAAAACCGGGAAGAAACCTCATAAAAACCACCCCGCAAACTCCGGAAAACTTCCCTTTTATACTTAAGGTCCACAGGGGGGATTGAACCTATTCCGTGTACACTGAAGGTGGCTCCGTAGTCCAATGCTCAACTGCGGAACTACGGCGCAGCCCCCCTCCCCTTATTTAAAGAACAAATTTTACCACAAGCTATCTTCTGATAGCAACGAGTCAAACAATTTCCAATGTAAATTACTTGGACAATACCCAATTCTTTTCATTTTTAGTTGAAAGCCATTGGCTTATTGAATCTAATTCAATCTGATTGCATCCTCACCTCTTCTCCTTCCTTAGACATAAGGCCGATAACTTGGGAATTATCATCATTCAAAATGATAGTAGACACACCAGCAAACATCTTCTTGAAGTGTTTTTGAAGTCTACCAACGTTTTTACTGTTACCAATAATCTCCAAAAGATCTTCATCTCCAACGAAGTAAAACCTGATAAAAAATTTAGGACTATATCTTGACAAAAGACTTAAGCTAAAAATGTTAAGTTTACACTGCATGAGCAGTTTTACTGGTACAAACCCCATATTCCACAGACTACCTTCCACCTGTCAGCACATGCTTACAGATAATGGAGCCTGGTAAAAAGGGAAACAGATCAGCAGATGCAAATACAATTCCTCCACTAACATCTAAATTTTAGGTACTTTGGTAAGTTAGTATTCTTAATCCTTAAATATACACACATTTTCAAAGATGAAATGTTTTTTTTTTACGAATTGGTAAACAGTGTAAAATTATTATTCAAACACAACATGGCAGTATATTTTTTTGAGAGAACAGAAATTGAGTTTGATATAATTGTTCTGTTAATTGCTTTTTATTGTAAATTATAATTTACTCTTGTCCTAATGTACGTATGCTATATGTTTTCTATTAATCATTAATCCGCATTTATCCGGGCCAATGGCCTCTCATACTGTTCAGAAATAAACGATATATATATATTGTAAGCTATGTTACCTGGGGAAGGAAGCTCTCTCTCTCTCTAGGTATTCTCCCAAAGCCTTCTGTATCTTTCCCAGTAAGTCAGCCAGTCTCTCCAGCTGTCTCTGTACATTTGGCACGTTCAGTACATCAGTAACCAGAGGGGTCTTGGCCACTTTCTTCATCAAACCAAGGAACTCTGTGCTCACACTGAGGAAGACAAGTTAACAGGGTAAACTTATATATTTGACTTGATTTATCCATGGTATTTTGTTCAGTTTTTCCTCAAATTTAATAATGAGCTTTAAAGTGCTATAATAATGGCGCCAATATCCACCAAAATATTTGATTCATGTTTTATGTCGTACTTAAGATTTTTTCACTTATGACAATGTAAACTCCTTACATGAGTCAACATTAATTCACAGAATCTTTTACAAATACAATATTTTATATTACTGAATGGATGGGGTAATATTAAAAAAAAATATAATTTAACATGAATATGCTTCATCTTTCACTTTATAATTGTACTGGCAATTATTTTAGACAGCTAATCATATGATTGGAGCATGACTCAAAACTCACCTCTGGAATCTGGATGTCTCCACAGGTAATAAATGTTTGATATCAGCACTTCCAGTGAAGATACCCTCCAAATACACCCATCTTCTCTGTACATCAATCCACACATCAAACAGACCATTGATACGGTTCAATTTGTCTTCCCATGATAGTGCTTCCTCTTCAAATTGCTGGAAAAATGAAACAGAGAAGGATCAAAATAGGTAATTGTTTAAATTTGCCAACCATTATCCGCATACATTAAATGAAAAAATCCTTCTCTGGGTTCTCATAAATATATTTTATATCACCAGTAGGCCTTTTCTTCTTCAATACCACAGAATTGCAACCAAAAATTATATATTCTGAAAGTTTATACTTTGGACCATACTAGAAAAATCTCTTTAATTCACTTCAGTCGATTTTTGGCCGAAATTCTGCTGTATAGTACCTTTAAGTATTTTTACAAGTATTGTTTGTCAATACAAAAATAATAAAAAAAATTCTTTAATAATATTTTTCTTTTCCCTTATGATAAAACATGATACATTTGGTTTGAATGTGTGTACCTTGAAGTATGGTGAAAGTTTCATGGCGGTCACACTGTTGATGTGTTCCTTAACCTTGTTGAAGAGATCATCCCAGCCTCTGATCAGCTTACATTTATTCTGGTAGTTAATCAGCTCCAACTCATACGTCTTCCATACTTCACTCACCTGTTAGAAAAATTTATTATATTGATTTATTCAATTATTAATCAGATCAAAGACAAAATTCTAATGTTGCATCTACAAGATACACTTGTATGATACTAAATTGGTTTGAGGAAACACTTTAAGCCAAATACATTGATGTAAGAAAACAGAACATTTCAAAATCATTTTTGAGTAGTTTCTGCACCCATGGTTAAGTACAATCATTAACTCAGAATGCAATTTTACCTCAAAGAATCATTGTTTGCTTGCTGTTAATGTCATAAGAGTATTTCACCTTACTGACGACAATGCACAGCTGGTGATTGGTTTGCAGCAAAGAAGCTAGTATTTTACACACTAGGCAACAACACAGCTCCCAAACAAAGATGTTAATTAATGAATTACAGGAACTTAAATAAAGATCAGAAATAGTACTGACTTGTTTCAAGAACTCTTCAAGAGCCATTTCTCCTTGAGCCACCATGATCACATCCTTTATAATCATCTCGTTTTTCATAAGGTCAACGTCCCACACATGGCCCAAGGTCAAATCGGAGAGTGTCCATTTAACACCCAGACGTTTCATCAGTTGCTTCCAGTGGCGTTCTTTCAGTGCTTCTGATTTAAGCTCAACAATCATCACATTTACCTGAAAGAGAATTTCACGATAGGTCATGCATATAGTTTATATTGATATACTTATTTGGTTGAGGGCTCCATACTATTGAATGATTTTCCAGTTATGCTGAAAATTTCTCATTATTATTAGGTTCTTGAAGGAAATACAACACTGCTAACAGAAAGTTTCTGTTCGAGAAACATACCTACAGTAGGCTGATAATAAATGTATATAAAAATTTTAAATTCGTCAAATTAACCATAATTAACTATTGCAGAAAATAACTACAAATTCAAATTCTGAAACTTTAGCTTTAGGTTGCTTTACTCACCTTGGCAAAGGCCATAAGAGTCCTCTTCACATGTTCATAGGAGGAATAAGCTCTCAGTCTTGCTGGCAACTCTTTCATCTGATTTAACAGACTGTCCAAGGATTGACGCAGCTATTTAAGAAAAAAAAATGATTATGAACACTTCACACAAGACAAAGGACACAAGCAAATAAAATGACAAATATGACAATGTATGTCTTAAAAATAAATACTTATCATGAAGAGTCATTAAAGCAACTTCTTTTATCAGATTGATTGAGTTTTTTTATTATGGTTATTCAACTCGTATGATGACATGCTAGCCCAATGGGTGAAGGAAACCTACACACTGGCAACAGACAAGGCCAGGATTAAAAACAAGACTGATGCCCCTTAGCTAAGAGAGCATGAGGGCATCAAAAGCCTCTTTCATCAGATTAAGTAAACTTATGCATTTTATATCACTCACAAATGTACCAGTGCCAAAAGGAACCTACTTTTCTTGGGGCAACAGACAGCCATGGTTTTTCTTTCATTTCATCAATCTGTTCCCAAATTTTAGCCAGTTCAGACCAGACTCCCTTCAGGTCCTGTAACTCTTCCAGGGCTACCTTCACCCTCTCCTCACTTGGGCTCATCTGACCTAAAAAAACACAAAAAGGTACAGGTATTCACGTCATCTCAGTTCTAGGACTAGATTTCTTAATAATGATAAAGTACTCCAACTTAGAATAAAAGGCAGAACAGATTTGACAGATCCATGCTTTCTGGTAGCACTCAGCACCAGAGACTGCTCAACAAATACCGGATTATCAAAGCTTACTTCCTTGATTGGAGTTTAAGGCCGTACTGAAGTTTATTTCACTATTTTTTGACGGTGCGCCAGCACATGGATGAAGGAACAACTGTTAGCAAAGCCAGTAACATAGAAGATGCCACAAGATATAAGAATTTTCAAAATTTTCTTCCAATACTGATATTTTCATTCAAAACGCACTTGGTAAAACTGAATTTCAGCAGTCTCATTTAGAATATGTTTAAGATAGTAGATACATACCTGGTTCAGCCAGTTCAAGGGCCTCCTTTGCTTTAGCAACATTGTCTCGTTCTTCTTTTAGTCGGCTGAACTTTCCCTCAAAGATTGCCAGGTTCTTAATGGCTTCATCTGGTTTCAATTCACCCTAAAATGTAGGATTTATACCGGTCATCGGATATAACATAACAGGAATAAAATACTTGTAAGACTTATCAAACTGGATGATGGATGTGCAGTGAATATTATGTGTTGTAAAGCTAATTTTAAAGCAACAATTGGTAGATTTAGGTTTGAGGTTTTCCAGATTTATTGGTGCAAAGTTGTGCAAAATAAAATGAAAAACAAGGTTTCCTTGTGGTGGTGTTCATTTAAACCTGGTTCAGCTTTTCAGAAACTCGGCATATGGCTTTATTAGGTTCTTAAACAATATGCAAAAGCTTGATATTAATGATACGCTTTAAGATATATAAGACTCAAAAATGAGGGTTACTGACCGTTACAGGTTTATCTTTCTCCCAACCAAGGAGTACGTCTGAAGTCTTTGATTCGACCACCTTGTCCTCGGACACAATCTTCATCTGTAGACTGGCGACCTGTGTCTGAATGGAGGAGTCCTTGCGTTTAATGATGTCATTAAAGGCTCCCCACTCTCCCTCAATGTTATCACTGTACAGCCAGTTAGACGGGAACTGGAACCTCTGTCTCTCCAAGATCCTCTGACCTTCCTTGTACATCTGAGAACAACAATTTGTCAGTCAGGGAAAAACAGTAGCCATATTAAGACATTTTCTACTATAAATTAAATAACCAAACATGATAAGCACAAAGACATTTGAAGTGTTAATATTTCTTTCTAATTTAGCTGCCTAAAAAACAGGTATTTATATTTATTTGAGGTTGGACAAGCAGCATGAATACTTATACAGAAGTCAACTTTAATAGTTCCATTCTAAAGCCATGTCTTGAAGTTATACATTTAATAGGATATTTACTTGAAAACACCAGCTATTCAAATAAATTACTGAAAGAGGCTAAACAAAAAATTAAATATACAATGCTCACAATTAAACAAAGGTGCTATCACATTACATTCTGGTACATACCCCAACTTGTTTTTCCCACGTCTTCATCTTTCTCTTGAGTGACTGGACATGTGTGATCAGACAAACAGCCTCTGATGTATTGGCTGTGTCAATAGACTGAGACTCCAGGTCAGAGCGAGCCTATGAACAGAGAACAAAAAATGTAGTAAATCTATACAACGTTCCAACAGTATGGAAACTAGCCTTTATTAAAACAAATCATGTAACTCATTCTTTCTATTATCGATTTATAAAAAAAATGTTTTTGGAGGACATTGGATTTTTGTTTTTTACTGATCTGTGTTTTAGGAAACCACCATCAATGACGTTGGCAACAAAACAAACACAGCACATCAGTGCGCCAAAAAGGTGCCACCAGCAAATCTAGTTCCTGATGTCCATTACCACCAGTGGCAAAGGAAGCTTGGGTTAACCACCCGTGACAACGTTGGGTAATCAACAAGTTAAGCTTTTGAGCATTCAGTTGTACCAGTTTTACTATGAATTAGAACAAAAGCAGTTGAACTGTTTCCTTACCTTGGAGACATTGGTGTGGAACCCACTCATCTCATTGCTCAAGAGACTCCCAAACTTGCTCAGCACT
>JAVFBZ010081103.1:15610-26301 GCA_032466195.1 Katharina tunicata | reverse complement strand
TAAAAAGTGAACTCTCAGTTTAGTGGTTATATGTTTTTCGTCTGTTCAAAAACTCCCAAGCTACATAAAACAGGTACATTTTATACTAAATTCGTTATTATACACCTATACAGACAAACATTTTAGCCGTGAAAAATGTTGACTTGACCAAATATAACTGATATTTAACTAAGTTTTTAAGCATACGCATAACAATTACGCTGTGAAATAACTTTGATTGAATTTAAATTTATTTTGTTGACAGGAGGATTTCTTAGCCACGGATGATATGTTTGTGGATTATTTCAATGCCTTTCTCTCGCTTCCTGTAAGTAATTCTAAGTCCTTATGTTATACATTACGTCGAAGTTATACATCGATATAGCGATAATGCATATAAGCTGAGTGCCAGACACGTCTTGAGAATGTGGTTGTGGGAGATTTACGATTTTTCTTCAATCGTGTTCCGTGGGTGGTTTGACGGGAGCCCAGTTCCTGCGCAAGCCCTGTTTCTGCCTTAGCTAAAGGGCATCAGGAAGACGATTTGGTGTGGTTTCCTGTTTTTCGTCCTGTAAATGTACTGTGTTGCCAGTCGTTTAGGGCTAACACGTTGTCGTGCTCTGATTTACCGTGTCCTGCTTACTACAACAGCTGCTTTGGGCTTCACGAAGGCGATTTGTTGTGATATCCTCTTTTGTGTCGTGCGTCTGCCCTGTGCAGTCATTCTTTGTTGTTGTTAAGTCTATGCTGACGTTTCCTATCCATTGGTCTGATGCGCAGCCATACGCGATTGGAATTTACTTACCATTAATTAAAAACAAACAATCATTTTTTTCTTACAGTCTTTCCCCGAGCCAGTCTGTTTCAACTCGGAGACTGGTGGGTTTGAAGTGGTCAGTGAAGCTAAGAAGGAACTGGGAAGGCAGATCAAGGCAGCTGTCAGATCACAAGAAAAGAAACCGAAAATCTATTCCGTGACTAAAAAACACAGCTTCCGTGATATTCCGTTGATACCGATAGAAGAACCACCTGCAGCAGCTAATCAAGAAATCAACACCACATTCAGCGTACAGGTGAGTCTTCATTGATTATGGCAGAGTTGGATCGTGACAGGTTGGACTAATTTCTAAATATCGACTTCACAGTACCATAATAATTAAAACTGGCGCAACGTACGAAAGAAATATACGCCTTACTGTACCCTTTTTATCCCCCCAAAACAGTTGCTGCTTTTATAACTTTTCTCCCCTTTCATTGTTTTTCGATTTCGGATTCTTGCAACTGTGTGTCTGCGTTTCAAACAAATGCTATTAAGCATTCTTGCGTCTCACTCGAGTCGTCCAAGAGAATAAAGGTGTTAACATATCTTGACAATACTTTCTGTACCCATGTTGATAATTTTTCTACAACCATTTTTCTTGGTTGTAGACCCTAAACAAAGAGCAGGGTATTCATTGGATCAAAGCCGAACGTTTACCTGTGTATCTAGAGAGCGAGTGTTACCTGGAGTATCGGCTAGCACATATTCTATCCCAGGTAAAAATGTTCGGTTCTCAGGGTTGCTTTATTAACATGAAAATAGACTACAGCCACCGATTAAACCCCGTCAAGAAAGAGGCACCAAAAGAACCCTTGGTAGACCCTTTGGCATCCTTGAAGAAAGAAATGTTTGTATGTATGGGTGCGACGAACGCAACAGAGACAGAAGCTTGGTTCTCTACTGCCAAGCACATGCAAAATACTGACCCAACCTTTGTGACGAATGCACGACCTACAAGTGCTATTGGGATAGTGACTACAATGGCACCAGATAACCACCGCAGGATCCGTCCATACAGCGCCCGTCCTGCCAGTTCGATTCGAACCCCAGACTATTCGCGAAGTTCTGATAGTGGTGTGGGGAGCCCTCTTAGAGATTCTTTGGTGGGAAGTACACTCAACATCAGTAACTACGCTTGCAGTGTGGCCTCTATTGAGGAGGAGGGCGGGGGAGATGTAAGCGAGTTCACACCATACACCCCGAGACCCTCCCAACCTGTCTGCTACCTCTCCAAGGATCTGCCTACACAGGGACCTTTTTACATGCCCTACCCACGCTCAGAAACAACAGATTCCGAGTCTGGTGTTGGTGATATTGACACGGATAGGGATGATGACCATGACATACGAGACAGCCAATCTCACAAGCTCGAACATCAAATGCCCGCAAGCCAGAAAACGAAGAGCATCGTTCCCGATTTAAGTATTATCAGGAACATAGACGAACTAAGCTGTGTGCTTGTAGGTAATGTATTGTCTAAGGCCATGGCATCCTTGAACAATCTTGACATTGAAGATGCGAGACAAATCCCTGAGATTCAAGAGCTTTTTCCTTCTAAAGAGTTCACAAGTCTGCCCCTCGACACTATCGAGGACTTCGAGATACAATTTCCCGACAAGACAGACGAAATGAAGAAGGCTTCTGCCTCGTTAGAACGACAATCGTCAAACGCCAAGTCCGAGGAAAGTGATGCAGATTCCTTGTTGGACAGTGAAGACGATTTTGAAGAGCAAGATTCATTCTTCCGGAAAAGGAGAAAGAAAAAGAAATTTGATTTGGCCAACAAAAAGGGGATAGAAGAATTCAAGAGGTTTATTTCGGGGACTGTTGGTGAAATTTATTGGAATCTCTGGATAGATATTGACAGATGTCGACAAATCCTTGATGGCCAAAACCAAATAGAGTAAGTTCCACACCATGACCTTCTTCATAAAAAGATAATATGACACTAGTATACAAATACAATTCTAAACTCGGTAATTTAGGATGCATTCTTACTTCAAATCGCACGTTTTCACTTGAAGTCGTTCATATATATACGGGTAATTTGCAGCCAAACAGTAAAAGAGTAAAGAAATTAAAGTTTTTTTTTTACTTTCTAGGGCTGCTCCTAATAAACAAAAAATTCAAAAAACATCGATTTGTCAAAGTGATTATTAGCGAATTTAGTTTATCAAATGTCGTAATGAATATAATGATTATTATAGTTATTATGAAACGTCCATGAAAACCCATCTGTCTCCTTTGTGTACTGACAGGGACAAACTATGAATATTTCACACCCACAATGCAATGTTAAATTGTAAGCGTGGTTCTCGTTGTAAACGTAGCATGTTACAAACATACCCGGATGTAAATTGTTGAAGTCAGTAAATTGTTTAAGTCAAAATAATTGAATGAGATGCTAATTGCCCTAGGCGAAGAATAGTTTTAATAATTCTACGATAAATGTCATTTATTAAATTGAATTAAATAAAAATTACACTGAAATCAAAGCAAACATCTAACCCGTTCTCCATAAGTGGTCTTTAATCAATTTGGGCAATCGATAAAGCAACATATATGTTGGTGTTTGATTCGGTTCTCTTGCATGGCAACAGTGCTCTGAAACAGCTCGAAATATATATGGCTGTACAGCAAATATTCACTGGTCACCATTTGGGGACCGAATCTTATTAAGTCCGTTATTATTACATAATCGAACACCAGTGAACAGTTTCTGTATAACCTTACATAATTCACAAAATCACCAAAAAAATCCGCATATGTTATGTACTGCTTTTTTCCGTATCCCAAGGTTCGTGTATTTTGTGGCTTATGTTGCCGTTCAAGATCCATATCATTAAAAGCCACAAAAAAAATCAACATAGTTTATTAATACAACGCTCCCCATTCTGCAAATGAATATATGCAAATGTGAGATGCGTTTGTATAAGTCAGATATAACAAAAACTGCCATTTTATTATAACCAATGTGCATTATAAATTCTTAATTGTTTGCAATAATTTGAACTAAGAATACACCTTCAAGTGCGTCATGATATAGTCAAGACCTTCAAAACTCATGTCTTTGCAGAAAACAATGGGTGGTACATTATTCCGTCATAATCTGAAACTTATTGAATCCAATGTTCGGGTATAATTGGAAACTGAATTGCACTCTGAAAACTTGTTTGTCGATCATGAAAACGTCGATCTTATCAGGAAGTGTTTTTAAAGCCAATATTAAAAGGTTAAACTCTTTTGCGCACATTTCGTTAAATGCTTTGTGTGACTTTGTGTTGATGGCTTTTTCATGCAGGAGTGAGTTCTTTGTTATAAATTAATTTCATCAGAAGCCTCCAAACGAATTTTGGTCAATATGGCCTCCAAACGAATTTTGACCATTTTTGTTTTTGAACATTAAATTTTAATTTCAGTTATGCTGCAAAATTGAAGACAAAGTACCACTCCCCGTCAGCTGCCTATCCTTTGACCAATGAAATGGCACTCAAACTTGGACTCAGCCAACCAGATTGCTGGAATCCTGCAAAACTGTTGAGCATTCAGCTTCGCGTGGCGGAACCTCTCGTATCATATTGGTGAGTAGGACACCAGTAAACATTATAACGACACAGATATTGACTAAATTCTGTTGGAATTATGAAGAAAGCTGTAAAATACCATTACCGGCTGTAAACACATTCATATGGAAGCCGATTAAGATCATGCTTATACAACCCAGTTAGACGTTGAGGCGATGCGCAAAGTTGCGAAGCGATGCGCGAAATAACGAAGTTGCTAAGCGGTGTTGCGAAGTTTCGAAGCAATATCGCTTCGCAGCTTCGTGACTTCGCTTTGCATCGCGCATCGTTTCGCCGTCTAACTAGGTTGTATCATCATGGCCTTAATCGGCTTCCATACATCCATCTTTTGACATCCTGTGACAGCCACAAGGCGGGTTATATTTGGATTACGTAGTGGACTAATAAGTTAACGGTAAAGAACTCTGCACCTAAAAACGTGTAGTTTGGAATTTGTTTAGCTCAAAATGTGATAGTTAACGAAATCTGGAGTTCAATATGCCGAAGGTAAGACCATTTGAAATATGGTGAGGCCAGTTTCTTGGACTACATATGTGGATATCTAATCCGAGTGATCTGACCTTTGTTTTTTCTGAAATTTTGATAATGCCAGACAGCCAAAAAAACAAGTTTTTGCCCAACAGAAAATAACAAAAAAACTGCAACAGCCTAAAAAGTCTGATAATCAGCTGATAATAAAAGCAACGCATGCTATGGATGGTCGAAACGTTGGAAAACCAAACCTTTCAGAATTTCAGATTAGTCCGAGAGGCGCAGACGATACTTTATTTTGTCAGGTTTTTGTAAAAAAAATCAGAAAGATGAAACGTCTGAGCCACTGGGACTAAAAGTCACTATATAATTAATTAGTGATGTAACCAGATACGCAGAACCTGTGTCGTTTTTAGTCTATAAATACGTAGTCCATATACAACATACTAAACAACCTTGTCTAAGTATATCTAAATCTAGTCCCAATGATTAGACATTTGGTTTTTCTGAATGTTTTTAATGCCTGGGGGCGAAAAACCAACAGAAAATAACTCAAAAACTATCGTCAGAGCTTCTCGGACTAATCTAAATCTAGATGTATGTGATACTATACCATGATTTGAAAGAACCATTTAATTCCAAATTGTCATGATTTTAATTCCAAAGTGTTTTACCTCTTTTTCTAGGAGTCTTACATGTTAATGATGCTCTAATCACAACTATAGACTAATTTTCACAGTCATTAGATTTTTTTAATTATAAGCCTAAATGAATTTCATTTTATCATATTTTTGTTCACCAGCATCAGTCACCTACATGTATTCCTGTTGTTATTTCATGTGATGGGTTCTTATAAATTGTCATTTTCAGGTCCAGACGATTCCTGTTAAAACAAGAACGCCCCCTGACATCAATAGTCCCTACTGGGCAAGTTTCCAATCGGGCTATAAACCCAGTAAAGTCTTCTGGTTCATTATTACCTCTCAGACCAAAATCATGTCACCCCAGAATGAAACAGGAGACTCAGGTACACAATATTAATGATACACCAAAGGGTTGGATCTAGGATCCCACATCTCCTTCAAAAAGAATGATCAAATTACCCCTTTTATTGAGAAATCAACTTTTTGAAAAAACATGTCTCTTTTGTTTTGGGTCTCAAACTCAATCCATAGCATCTTGAAAATGTTGCTCAAATAACCCTTTTTTTTAGAAAATAAATTTTGTTTACCAAATCTCACTTTGTTTCATCCTACATGAGTCTCTTTGAAGCTTGTTATGATATTAGATATTGTTTGTCCTGAGAAATATTCAATAGGTTCAATGTAGGTGAACATCATTATAATGCAAAATAAAAACAAGTGTCAACCAGGGCAAATTCACATTTTTGTCTTGAACAGAAGGTACATCTTATCATGTCTTTTTTCACTTGGGCATAATATGTATATGATTATATATTACTGAAAAGCATTTTTTCTTCAGGTTAAACTTTTTTTAAATTCTGGATCACTCCTGACTTGTTTTTATTCTAAGCAAAAAAGTCACATTATTCCAGTTATGGTCTGAAATGTATAAAAGCCCCCCAAAACTTCTCAATCTGTTATATTCAAGGTCAAAGTAGACTCTCACTCCGTCACACAAGATTTGGTTGATCTGAAAACATCACCTCTGGTTGGAATGAAGAGGACTTATTCAAAAGCTGCTCTAGAAATCATTCGGCGAGTAACTAGGGGCGCCAATAAATCTAGTTCTGGAGACATAAAAATAACTGGAGAAAAATCTTTACTGAACCCTAAACTCCCAGCGGGAACAAGGGTTCTTCCGAAACCACCGACAGCAAATGCTAAAGATAGAATTAGGTAGGTGGAGAGTTCTGTTATTAGTCTACCGTATATTCATATACCGGTTGTGTAACTGGGAATTAAGTTGGTCTGGCTTTATCCAAAACTGTCATACCCTAATTCTTTAACCTTTTTACCCCCTGAGATTTTTGCAACAATACAACTTTCAGTCAGTCTAACTTGTTAAATCTCAGGCACAGAGGCTAATTAATAAGTTATACAGTAGGCTATAATAATAAATTAATTATTTATAATTGGATCACGCCCTTTCTCAAATTTGCTTGTGGTCTTATTTTATGTTACCGATTCGACTAAACACACTCAGAGGGGGTGAAATGGTTGAAGAATAAGGGTAATTATATTATGAGCTTGATGATGCTTGTTAGAACATGAGTATCCACTTAAATCTGTATACAGCTGTTGTATCCACAGACAAAAGGACCTTTATGACATTTTGCAAAATTTTGAAATTGCCCGATGAATATGCTTTTTATTGTTATCATGGAATGTGACTGGCAGGTGAAAAAAAGATATCGCTCAGAACAGATGGCTCTTGAATAAATAAGCTCAATTATATAACAGTTGCAGTCAGTTATCTTTGAAGCAGTTTTCTTGCATCTGATTTACCTACTCTGTGAATGCAGTTGACAGTTGTATTCTCAGTTTTTTTTTTATTTTGTTCTTGAGCAATTAAATAATATTTTTGTAACATCCATGATTTCCATTTTCCAAATTTATTAACCAACTACCATAATTCAGGATAATTTACTATGGTTGAAAGTTTGGTCAATTCGGTGTTGTTTTTTTCACCTTACTTTAATATATGTCACCAACTTCTGTCATACTTTTCTATTCAACAAATTGGTATTCAGAATATGATTTTAGACATCTTTTTATTTCAGCAAAAATTTAAGACAACAAAACTGATTCAGTTTTTTTGAATTTATCTGTTCTATCCTTATTTCTACCCTATTGATTTATTCCCCAGATTTCTGTTATTAAAAAACTCTAACTTGTGTGCTTCTATTTAGGCCAAAAACAGCAGGTTCTGTGAGATCTGGGAAAACCCTGACATCATGTGTTTCTTCGACAAAGCAGACAGATTTCCAAGATGGTGGAGAGTCCAGGAGATCAGGTTCACGCCCCAGCTCAGCAAAGAGTGACAGAAGTGGTAAAAGTATTAGTAGCAGTAGTAGCGGCAGCAGTAAAGCTAGTTCTGTGTTCCTTGGAGGAAAGAGAATGGAGGGTTTACTCCAGGCACTCAACAGTGAGAAACTTTCAGGTGGATTCTTCCAACGGTTTGTCTCCAGGAGTAATAACAAGGTAAGTGCTCTTGTGAAGATGGCCCTCGATCGTTTAAAGCTATACCCTATTGCTCCAGCACCTATATTCCTCACACATATTAGCACCACCAATGAAGTATTCGACAGTTGAATTAAAGGCATAGAAGAGAGAGAGTCTTGCTATGGAGCATATAATCCACAATACCTTTTACTTTAAGTTTAGAAAATTTCCATTTTATAGTGGTTCAAATAATTATTTATCGAAATTAAAAAAGTACTCCACCCTATTATTAACAAGTAAAGTCGGAATCTGCAGTGACTCGAGTAGTATCTGGCAGATGCCCCAAATTTCAATGCTGATACTAACAGCATTGAGTAGCTAAATAATGGGGCTAGTATCTGCCCTGAAACGTTGCTCGATCATCAAGAGCAAGTTATAAAGTCTTGTCATAAAACGATTCTAGCAACTAAAAATGCAACTGAAATAAGTTATCTTCTAATGTTTAAGTAAAATAATACTACTATAAATTTCTTACCCAATTTCTTGCTCTTTCAGTTATGGAGTAATAACTTGAACTTCTGGAATGATGTACAGGAATATCACAAATGCTTCCATTGTGCGTCCTTGGATAAAGAACTTGTACAGAAAAAGGCAAAGGTACATATATATAAGTTACTCTTTGGTATATGAACCTATTATCTTTCAAGGCTTTTTAGTTCTTTTTTTTTCCTCTCTTTTTGTCTTTTCACTCTTGGTCTGGTCCTTTGGTTAAGGGCAGTATGTTTCCAGATTATATTCATGCTGTCATACTGAGCACTGGAGGAACATTATCTTTCCAACAGCAAAAATATTAAAATGACTACAAATTTTATGGTTGTGTCTCTGTCTACTGTAAGAATACAGCGCCGTCATATAAGTGAAATACCCTCGAGCACAGCTTTAATCCCCTATCAATCAATCAATCAATCAATCAACTCTTGGTCAATATTGCAAAGCGTCAATTTAAATCATGTTAATTATACACCTCACATGATGATTTCCCATGAAGAGTAAACATGGCTGACTATAAGTAGTGCCCAGTAAGGCAGATTCACAACTGGTGACCTGAGCGCTCCTATATCGGCAGTGATAAACAGTTTACTGCCAGTCTTATAAAAGGGAAGATTTCCGTTTACAGCTGAGATTTTGGGATGGTTTGTACGAGGTATCTTCCTGGTTTTTCATCATACACCACGAACACAAAGTCGTCATGATAAAATAATCTTGAGTACGATGTTAAACACCAATCAAATAATTAAATCTCTAGTCTTGTATGAGCGTTGTACTTAGGTTGTGACATTTTAGCGATTAGTTGCTCTTAGTTTTATCACAACACAGAGTTACATGTACATAAGCAGTACTGAAGAGGTGTGTTTGTTTTTTAGATTTCCTCTTAGATTTACATCAAGCCACTTTAACACTTAACTAATTATATGAAGAAAGATAAACTAATTATATGAAGAAAGATATAATATTTGACATTGACATTGTGTTGACTGACTTTATTACCATACATTTTACCTTTTTGCATACTAAACCTCGATACCATTAAAACTTATTAGAGTCGTTCCCTTTTTCTTGCAGTTGATCTTTTCTTGTTTCATTGTAACTGGAGCCTCTCAGGATGTCGGCTGTAGTAATGATATAAGAAATGAAGTTTACAGACAGCTTGATCCGCCATTTGATGAACTCTTTGACCTTGCAGAGGAGAATGCTATAAGTGTGTTATTCATTGCCTGGACTCAACTATTGGCCGTGGATAATAATACATATAAAAAGGTTTGTTGCATGGGTTTTTCACAATTAGTAATGTTTTTTTTTAACTCGGTTGTTTAACAATGTTGTTATGTATCAATATAATCTGCAAACCTGAGTTATATAAGGCATGTTTCCCAGGACTGCATGTGAAGATTCCATGGTGTTTTTTTTTAAGTCCATGTTTTCTCCATACATTTGTCCCCAAAACCACACAATTCCAAGAACATCTTTGAGCAATAAAAATGAAAATAAAAAAAATAATTAAATTTGATGGCCTGTTCAGCCTAAAAGGCTGATCTTCACCAGGGTTGACAAACAGATGCACATAGGAGTTCAGGACATATTAAACAATAACATAAATACAATAAAATATACCAAAATATATATAGCAGGCAAAATTTCTCTACATTTATCAAATATATATATATATAATTAGCTGATATCCCTGTGTCAGTGTGATTACTCTTGACAAAATATAGATATGGGCCTACATTACATCTTATGAAGATTTTTATATTGAATTTTTTATATTTTGATCAAATATAATTGTAGTACCAGACTTAAAGTATAGGATGATAAGCTCTGAAGTTTGTCTGTTATTCCAAGCCTGTTCAAACGGCAACCCTAATACATCTCTAATGGTATATCGTATAATATTTACTTCTGTTGTATATTGTACTTCAATACAGGTAGAGCTAATACAAGTTAAACGTCATCTGGAAACGAAGTCCAAGTATGTTCTCCGTCTTCAAAAACGTGGCCTAATCAGTGAGGTAAGGTAGCTTCATTTCTCTGTAGGATTCTTGATTACATTACCCTGTGAACTCTGATTACATTACCCTGTGAACTCTGATTACATTACCCTGTGAACTCTGATTACATTGCCCTGTGAACTCTGATTACATTACCCTGTGA
>JAVFBZ010080992.1:0-26301 GCA_032466195.1 Katharina tunicata | reverse complement strand
TGCCATGGAAACCAGAAATTTGATTGGAATGGCCCCATTTTAAATAGGAATGTAGTTTAGTACAAGACCAATGTGTTCCAAAATTTGAAAAACCTGTGTTAAGACGTATTGTTTATATCTTGTTCACGTACTCTATACGGACAGACGGACGGACGGACGTCGTGACGACATTACCCCTACGGCATAATATGCCGATGGGATAAAAACGTTCGGTCTGCCAAACTGGCCTGCGGCCTCGTGCCTCTATGGCAGACCTCGTACCCGTAACAGGGCCAATATTGAAAAACCTAGCTAATAACAGGATAATATTATATAATATGTATTATCATTCAATTAAAATGAATTAACATTTATGTAGACAAAATCAGAAAACAGCTAAAAGCCATCGCTTTATTACTGTATAAAATAAACATTATGAACTACTGTGTTGCTTGACCTGCGGCCTATAGCAGGCAGACTTAATGGTTTGCACCCAATACGCTTGTAAACATACAATTAAAGTCAAATGTGCATAAGAGAAAACATTGATCCTGATAATATACATCAGTGTATTTATCTTTAATAGCGACAAACAATGTTATATCAGTATATGATCGGTTTTAGCTCAAGACAAGAAGCCTACCTCTTCGGGTATCCACATTTTGGAAAAAGTAATCTTATGTTAGGACAATAAGACTGTGCGACTCGTGTCAAACACAAAATACAAACACAAATTCTCTTGCGATTTTCAATTTCTAGGCAAATATAACATGTCTGAACAGGAGTGCGCTTATCGGTGTGTTTGCCCAGACCGAAGAATAAATCGCGTTAGTCCACGAGAGCTCTTATATTGGATGTTTTCCACGATCTTTATTGTCAAAACTATATTCTGGAAGCTATGATAAAAAAAAAGACAGCTTAACAACAAGTCTTTGGTATATGGCACGCATGAGTATTTGTAACACCTGTGATAAATGTAATAAACGGTTAAGACAAGGAGTACAACTTTTCCCTTTTTAACGCAAAGTTTCAATGGCGATTCTGGTATCGTTCTCAAGCATACGGATATGATGGTATATACGTACAATTACTATGCTTCAAGAATTTCCAGTCTTATATAAGGTCCCAAGATTAGTTATTACAAAAACGTATATTTTCGTTGTAAACCACACATATGTTTCCGGTGTGATTTATAGACGAATCTTGTAGAGTAAGAGCAAAGACTATAAGTGTTGATCAAATGGAGCGTCCATATTGCCCAGATCACCACAATTGCAGCCCAGCGTATAGGAATATTGAGAAAACTTAAATACCAACTAAACAGAAAAGCTCTAGAACATATTTATCTATCTTTTATTAGACCCATCCTAGAATACGGTTCATGTGTTTGGGATGTTGTACATTAGAAGAAGCTGAACATCTCGAATCAGTACAAATAACTGCTGCGCATCGTAACTGGTCTACCGTTCAATTGTCGCAGAAATTCATTATATCTTGAAACAGGGTGGGATACTTTGGAAATGAGAAGGGAAACGGCAAAAGAAAAAATAATGTATTTATTAAATCAAGGTGAAACCCCTCCCTATCTACAAAACCTCTTAACACCTCGTATTGGAAATACCACACCATACAATTTAAGAAACAATGAACAGTATATTGTACCAAGAGCAAGACTAAATACATTTAGAAATTCTTTCATACCCTCTGTATTACGGGAGTGGAATGAGCTTGAGCTAATTGTTAAACTCAAAACAACTCTTCAATTGTTTAAGAAAATGTTAACCTTAAAACCGGAAAAACCAAAACAATTCAATGGACCCAGAAAGATCAATGTAATTCTAACCCAAATCAGACATAAATGCAGTCCATTGAATCTCCATATGTTCCTACGTCATCTTACTACTGATATAAGTTGTGGTTGTGGGCATCCCTTGGAGGACGAAACACATTATTTCTTTTACTGTCATTTGTATGATCGAATCAGAACTGATACTATTGGAACACTTCCTCCAAATTTAACAGTAAATGAATTATTGTGGGGAGTTGCAGACGACACAATCATGACAAATAATATATTTAAAATAATCGTAAGATATGTTGATGGAACAAAACGCTTTGAGTAATATCCCTGTGACAACTGGCATAATCTTGGCATGGGCATTTCCTAGTTGCAGTTACCACTAATTTTCTTTTGTCCTTGTTATATGAACAGTGCTACACGTTATTTTCTTAATCCATGTATTAGTAACGTACTATTAATATATACATTAGAATTTACAAATTATTATTTTTGATACAAAAATATTGTAATATTAATGTATATTGTATGTAGGGAGAAGGGCTTGTAAGTTGTAAGAACTTGTCCCTGATCCCTGTTGATCAATTGGAATCAATAAAAATAAGTTTAAAACAAAACAATGTTTCCATTGAGATTAATGTCATATATATTCATGTGTTACCTTTGTCCATTTATAACAATTACTCCAAAATCTGCAACATGTTCGCACGTATATTAAAAAGTTCAAGTATTCAAGAAGTGTTTATTATTAAATAGCACAAATTGTTCAATTCGTTGAGGCATAAATCACTTTACGAACAAAAGAAAGATAAATGGTAAATTCGCAGTTTAAGGAATGTGATTAAAAGTCACTTTGCAGTTTGTGTATAACGCAGTAAATCCTACATTTCGAAAAGATAATTTTAAACCGCCTTTTGCAAATTGTTGATAACCTAATAAAATACCGAATTGAACTGAATTCATGATGCATGAACACAAATATAGAATCTACATGGCACACGTAAAGAAATAGTTAGTTAATATATTTCTTATTTGATACATCATCTTTCATTATGTAACAAAACATGACAAAAGCGAGAACATAAGCGAATTGCAGCATGTTCGTTTGTCCAGTAAGGTTGCTGTGTTAATTAAGCAAAATGATATATCGTTTTATTGTGACAATGTGTCCGCAATAAACCAAAGGACAGTTAAGAGTCTCGACGAAACAAGAGACATTTTTGATCAGACTCTATGAGAAGCTTTGGATATTTCTGATGGCGCTTATGAATCAGAGTTTTATTTGCAGCTTGTTTATGACTCGCTGGAGTATGGGGGTGCTTTGTGTTAAACGTGGCAGCATTTCAATACTGTGTGCAGTTAACTCTCCTGTCATGTGCAGTCATTGAAAGGCAGTAATTACCGGATGTGTGCGTTGGCTATACTATTACGTAAACGGGCCTATCAATACGACGCTGCCACACAGGGACAAATCACGGCACCATAATAGAAATCCATTGTTACATGATGTTATGTAACACATTAAAATATCGGAGTAATTCTTGTAAACACATATGAATAACCCGTTTGTTTGTAACTTATTTGTAAGTGTCGCAATGTCTGCAAAGATCGGATAGAGACGTCCATTTTTATGAAAAAAGTGAGTGAACAGCCACGGTGCATAACTACAAAAAAACATGGACACGAATGGCAACACAATGCATGTAAAACAGCTGATAGATCAGTGCGGTTCAACTCCTGTGGATTCTTTGTGTTAACTAAGATAAAGGCCAGCTGAAAGAAGTTTGGATTCGGTGCGAGATACGAGAGAGCTGATGGTCGAATTAAGCAAACATCTTGAAAGTAACATATCCTTTACACGTCTAGACGAATCACGTGGTATTTAAACCATGTACCTAAACAACTGGATTAGCATTCTGTTTACTGAGATTTTTAGTATACGTCTCCACTGTTACCGTTGGTTACCAGTTCAAGTAATTGTTTCATTTTTCGATTATTAAAGTCACAGTTATTCGAATTTTATGGAAGAAGGGCTGGCCATATTTGCTCACAAAGACTTTGTTCCAACCGCGTCGAATGATCTTGTTTATAACGAGCCAACATTTTGAACCTTGTAAGGGATGTGGCTAACACGGTTGACTCGGAGTGACGTCGGTACATCAAAGTGTGTCTGAGATATGACAGCAGATTGACATATTTCTAATTAAAATCCTGGCAGAATTTTCAGATTTTGTGTAGCTTTTAATCTACTTTACCTGCAAATCTGGAGGTAGAGTTAACGGAATACCTCTAACTTTTTGATGAAAATATATATAATTCATAAACCGAAAATACAGAATATTTGTGTGCGTATGTGACTTTAAGGAATGTCCTATTTACATCATCAGAGATAGTCATATTTCATCAGAGAGGCATATTTGCATTTTTCCTATAAACACAAAAAGATAAATATACATCTGATAACGTTTAAATAAAAAGTTATATCCGAACTAGCGAAGTCAATTTAAGTTACCAGTTTGTGTACACGTGTGACAAGAAACTGTCATGACGACAAATTGAAGATACATCAGTTGGTTGAGGTTAATTTCAAGGGGTTCGCTTAAGGTACGTATGTGATAACGCAATATCACTAGATATTTCTTAAGGCGACAGACACATAAAAATCGAAACAAGATTGTCTAGGTATTTATTGATAGGATTTTCCCACGGAGCTGAACCGTATAACTTCAGACAACTTGAGTCAATTACTGTCTGTCTTTATCGGCAACGTTGATTTCATGTAATTAGGACTTGCAATCTTTCGAACATAGTCTGCAACACAGAAGAGGATAACTGTGATAAATATACTGGCGTTTACTTTTCTAAAGAGTAACGCCGGATATTCAAGAACATCAACATATACAAATTAATTGTTACCGTCTTACCGTATCCAGTGAAAAAAAAAGTAATTGAAAGTGCAAATGCTTTCAGCAACTACCGTGACTGTTCACGCTGATATAGGACACTTAGTTGTTTGTTTTCCAGATCGACTGCTTGTTTGTGTAAACTCATACGTTAGGTACCCAAACACATGAAGTACTTTATCGTTTACTCTCTTAGCAGAGAGGCTTAAAATCACAGCAGCCAAAAGGTAAAGTGGAATTTTATCCACTTAAAGCTGTTTCCAAAACTGTTATTCTTAGTGTCTCTTGGTTTAATTTTTCATTAACTCGGTAGAACCAAATAAATGCTGCATTGTATAGTGGTGTTTTCATGGCATATTCTTTATTTCTCAATATATTGTGATTTTTAATGTAAACGTATTTGATTAAGTTTTGATTATTTTTTTGTATTTTATGGCGTGAAGCGTCAAACATACTATAATATTCTTAATATCACTGTAACAAAAAATAGGGAAACGCCACACTCTCAGAACATAATTTTGGGAAACTGCTTGGTACGCTTAATACACTCAGACCCACTTTATTCCACTTTAAGGATGTTGTGTTGTCACATAACCACATGGATTATACATATTTGTGTCAAGAAGTAAAAGTAAAAGACATCCCACCCCCAAATGTGTAGGTTAAATGAAGTTTTAGAATAACCAAAAAAAAAATTAAACTAAAAATTATTTCAGAATATTTAAATTAGGATGTGTCAATTTGCCACATCAGGGCCACGCTTTGAGATACCTACTTTATTCTAAGGCAATGCTTACTTATTCCAAGATTCGTCATGCGGACAAAAAATGCCATTAACAGCAGATTTATCATAGACTTTGTTGATACATATAAGGAAAATGACAGGCCCTCTTTACGTTGAACTCTAATTAGAACAGGATTTCTCCTGGCTCATATAAGCCTTGCGCCAATTTGATGCTTTTCTTTTTATTTCAATGTAACTCTTTTTATTTAAGGACAGTTTGGGTGCGAAAGTGTTTACCAAAGTTCTACGCAAATGACTGCCGTATTAATGGCGAAGAACCTCTATACGTCCTTAATCGGTGCCTATTTATAACCACACTCTGAGAGCATATCTGCTGTCCAATATTTTTGAAACCGTCAACAATGATAGACAGTCTTTACACACTATTTTCTATATCCGAAACACGGGAAATATCTGTCAATTACAAAAAAAAACATGCACATTATCTCTTTTGCAAAAGCTTCTTTGTTCGTGTTAAAAACGACGAGCAGCGTTAAGTGTTAATTCCCTTTATCCGGATCAAGAAAGAACAAATCTAAGTAGCACTTTTCTACATTGTGTTTCGTCAAGAACAATATTCTGCCTGCACGGTTTTGGCGCAAGCGAGCACTATAGCTTTAACCGTTTTAGATGTTATATCAATTTAATACTAAAAAAGATTATGCAAATGCGAAAATCTGATATCTTTTTTGCGCACAGCTTTACTTCTCCCTGATAATGTTTAAATTACGTCAACATTGAATCTTGCACTATGTTCATTGC
Organism: Katharina tunicata; assembly: GCA_032466195.1. Lineage (NCBI taxonomy): Eukaryota > Metazoa > Mollusca > Polyplacophora > Chitonida > Mopaliidae > Katharina > Katharina tunicata. Next base: position 20,075 of record JAVFBZ010080992.1, on the reverse strand, counting down.
GTGATTGTCATTCCAATAGCCCTGTGTAAAATTCACCTTGCGGTCTAACTGAAGTCATCAATTGTGTTGATGGTATAAAATTAGATAAGCACAAATTTGGAAGAATAAACTTAAATCGCAAACCGATACATTAAAATTGATTTCACCATGCAGACCAAACTCTTTTTACGATCTTGTTCCGATGAAACGCCATAGTATATTTTCATTATTTTTACATTCAGTTATGTAACAACTTAATAACATACTTCTTTCTTTTCTTTAAATGTCACGCGATAAAGATTAAACTTATGGGCATATATACCAATTTATTTAGTGAATACAAAAATGAAAACACTAATGTTACTGTTGTAAAAAGAATAACACTATCTATACCCTACCTATTGGATTGTTACAGATTTGTGTTGCCAAAATAGAGTGGTGTCATTAATGTCGCGATTTAGTATGTTTCCTGAAAAGTCTAAAACTAGAAGTTAAAACTCTTACCGTGAAATTTCCGCAATTTTTGCAGCTTTGTAAGAAAGCTTCTTCTTTTTGCTTCCGAAGAAAGTCCTCGAAAACATACATATTTCCCTTGTATTGCCAGGGGATTAAAGTGATGTGTGTAACGTTCATAATGCGAACCTTCTACGAGCCAGTTAGATGAACAAAAACGCCTTCACACCGAAAGAGAGAAAGAACAGAGGTGCTGTTAACTTAGAGGGATAAGTCGACGGGTGTTAATGTAGCTATTATACTGTGATTGTGTTGGCGCGAATGTCCTTTTATTAGGATAAAGAAAGAACGAATACAAGTGTTTCTTCATTTCGTCAAGAACAATATTCTGCCAGCGTGGTTTTGGCGGAGCCAAGCGAGTACCACAGCTTTAACCGTTTTAGAAGTTATATCAATTTAATACTAAACAAGATTATGTAAATGCGAAAATCTGACTTCCTTTTCTCGTAATGTTTTGCTTCTCCTTGATAATGTCCAAATTACATCAACAATGAATCTATTTCTTTGCATTATGTTCATTGCGTGACTGTTAATTCAATAGCCCTGTGTAAAATTATTGCGGTCTAACTGAATTCACCAAGTGTATTGATGGAATAAAATTAGATAAGCACAAATTTAGAAAAATGAACTTTGTACTCTGTATTTAAAGTACGATTAAACATTAAAATTGTTTTGCCACCGTGAATAGTAGAATCTTTTGGTGTGAATTACCACTGGGTGGTAAAACATATTTCGACAGGGCCTTTTTAGTTTAATGTGGAAATTTCTTTTCTCTCTGGTTTTTAGGGCGAAGATTTGTAGGTGAATGTTGCAAATGCAATGCTAATCTGAGGTTATGCAGATAATATTTTTATTGCAATGTATGCTCAACCATTTATTGTAGCAGGTGTATAAAAACCTCGTGTAAAGATAATGTGAATATATTTGTGATCGGCTCTAAAGTTATACAGAGAATATGTTATTTGAAATAAACTCAATCATTGTAACCTGTTCTGTATATTATGGATAGTATGGCTGCGTTTTGCACAGTGAAGTAAACCGCATGCCTGTTTTGTTTGTATACTTTGTGTTGGAGTTATATGTACAAGGGCTGTAGTGGTGGCCTAACCATAAAGTTGACGTATTAAAGACACAGCTTAACTCGTGTTCAATAATACATGTACGCGTTGCTTTTTTACTTATTCTACTGTAAGTATTAACATTTAAATAGTGTTAAATAAAATATATAGTTATTGGTTTTAAACATTAGTCAAATTAATTGTGAATTAACTTATAGATTTACAGTTCAGATTATAAAGGGTATTATTACCTGCCACACATGTATGAAGTAATGGTCTATCCTCTTAGGAGACAGACTTTAAAGTTCTATCTTAATAATTGTTTAATATCCGGCCTCGAATGGTTATTCCCCTTAAGTCCTTGGTCGTCGACTATATAAATATCACATCTAGAGCAAAATAGTATTATTTTGGTACATATAATGTTGTGCGCAAATATGATGAGGTCTTAACTATCGGTGGATTGCTTGATTTTTGACTGGTGTTTGGCGCCGTGTTCAAGGGTATTTCATTTATATGACGGTGGTGTATCACTACAATAGGCACTGGCACAACCACAAAATGTGAAGTCAGTTCAAGTATTAGCCCCATTGAAAAGACACTATATCTCTTCTGGTAATTATGTCAACATTTCTCTAAAAAACTCAGAACACACTGTCCATAACCAGAGGGAATTAAGTTCTCGGATTCCGAATAGCGAAATAATCAAATTGCACTATTTGTGGCAAAAAAAGGGAGAACAGAACAGGACAGATTTGTCTTAAAGTACACGAACAAAATCTTCTAGCAGATTTTATGGAAACCCAACCAAGTACATGTACTCTTGTTTGATTCGTTTCACAGGATACATCACTTACATAAAGGACCATTCTGACAGGACAAGTCTAACAGTCGTCAGCAGTTTTTTTTTATTTCTCATTACCGACAAATAACGTCAGTCATTGGAGTATTTCTTTCGATTGAAATGTGTCACTGTCATTTCCAATAGCTTGCCTAAAGTATCTCCTTGTGCTCCAGCTCATTTCCGACATTGGGATAGTAGGGATTTAATCAGAAAAATATATTTTAAAAAAAATGGACGAATATATTTCAAATTGGTATTAATTGTAATTGGAGCAATCGGTTCCAATGCTTTGGTCCGCCTTGTTCTGGTGTAATACTGCGGGTGGAGGCAGCTTCCTAGGCTTATGTGGACCTCAGTGTCCAATATCTGGTGTTGTCTAGTTACTTGTCAGTGTTTTTGAGAGTGGCTTCCTTTACCCATTGGACTGTCAAGTATCTGTAGTACCGACGTAAAACTCTAAACAATGAAATCTGCCAGTGTTTCTTGTCATTCAATTCATGTTCATGTGTTAATAGTCTTTATCTGTATCTGTAAAATGTCAGTGAAAGTACAACAAATAGTATTTTTTTGTTTGAAATGCTCAGTTTCTATATATAATAAACGATTTAATTTTTCCGCCGTTTTAACCAACTTGAAAATACAAAACTTCAAAATATTAGCATTCATGTTTCTTAACTGTTTTAACGAAAGTACATGGAAAATTGTTCGATCTACCGGTGTAAGTTTAAAATAAGAAAGGTAATCAACACCTATATATATAATTAGTCAATATCGCTGTGCCATTGTGATCACTCTTGACAAAAATATATATATATATTTTTGTATAAATGTAGAGAAAGAAAATTGTGCTTGCCTCCACGGGGATTCGAACTCGTGTCATATGGCTAGGCGGGCCAACGCTCTAACCGACTGAGCTACAGAGGCTCACGGTAGAACGAACGAATTTTTTATCCAGGTAAAGGCTGCGAATCTTTCTCCACGGTAAGCACTGGCACAGGGACACTATATGAATAGGCGCACAGATATATATATATATAAATATATTATTTACCAACGTTGTGCACGAAATCAATCAAATTATTCCCAACCCTGACTTTTGTGGGTTCGTTTAAACACTCCAACAACTTAAGTGTTATGGGAAATTATAACACTATGGAATATAAAACCGAATAGAACACCACTTATTGTTTTCGTAATAGAGGTCGTAAAATAACTTCAGGAAAGTTAATGTGCCGTTTACGATTTTATGTATTCAAGCTATTCTTGTTAACAATGGAAGCTTTAATAAAATAATAGTCAAGGTAGATCATGTCCTAAGTGCAGACAAAGCATTGGTTGACAAGTTCGTTTTATAACTTGCTGTCGCATTTGCAGTTTCTTTAGACAAAAAACAAATCAAAACTTTATTGCTTAATGTTTAATACGACATTAGACATCCGATTAGAACATCTCTTACAGATAAAAAAAAAGGTCGGGAAACAGATAGTTTATTCAATATTTTTCATATGTATTGGATATAAAAATTAACCAATAGTTAACCTGTGACTAGAACAAATAGAGCTTTTATGTGGACAAAAACGACGAAAATTCTGTGTCACTTTGAAGATCATCAAAGCCTATTCTTTTTCATTTGGATTAAGTTCAACAAATGAGATATTGTAACATTCCTTATTTAAAACATTTGAATAACTAAATCCCATCTACAAGAAGGAAAATCAACATACAACAGTTTACGTTTGTTTCAGTAGTATGGCAATCTTGTGTTGGTGACGTTTTGTTGACTTGCGGGCGTTCGTTATGACAAGGCGGAAGGAGGAAATCTAGTTAATGCCTAATCAATTTGGTCACGATGAGCAAAAATATTGTTCAAATTCACTGATGAGAATCTAAGACGTAAGAGTTATCGTGTGTTGGTTTCATGGGACTCATAACGTACATGTACGATATTGCCCAATATATAAACGCAAATCACAGCCCCCGTTCATTTAGCTACAAACAAGGAGTATTTGATGTCGGTTATCCTCCCTACACTACCAATCAAACTTCATGTTTTACCAGCAAAGATCCCACGTTGAATGTATAAACAGTATTGTACACGGTGTCAAACGCAACGTTGGTAACATACTAGTATCTGTTAAGCAATTATCGTCTGTGTATGTTTGATTGAAGCTGTCGTAAAGGCCTGTTTCCAAGCATGTGTTGACATAAGTCCACTTTTTGAATCGTGTAAGAGACAGGGTTAATAACCGCCGACTTGCAGTAACGTCAGAACATCAGAGGGTGGCCCAGATATGACAGCAAATTGACCATTCTCATTTTGGTATTCTGGCAGAATTTTGACTTTTCATTTTTTTTTAACCAAAACAAAAACATAGCAAGGTGTTAATAAAACTGCCGTTACATTTTTGTATAATTTGTCGTTTTCCCCTGAAATTCACTTGACTTGAAACACCCCCAAGGTACTATGATGGACTTTGATTAATTTTGGTTATTATTTTCTACAAGAAGTAAATAAAAAACATGGCATAGAAAGTCAACCATACATTTTACCTTGCTATTTCAATTAAATTGTCTTTGAGTGGGAAACGACGAATTCTACAAAAAAAAGTAATGGCAGTTTTATTAACACCTTGGTAAGGTCTATAATTTGAACATGACTGTGTTTGTTTGTTTACTTTAAACTACAATTCTGGGGTGGAAATAACTGAAAGCACCTTGATTTTACTCCTGGAGAAAATTTGTATAACTTATAAAATATGATAATACCTACATTTTTGGGTGCGTATGTGACTTTAATAAAAAAAATATAGGAAAGTAAGTCTTTCAAATCACATGTTGCGTTTGTCATTTATCTGCAAACAACAAGCAAGATTTTTAGTATTTTGAATATGGGCTAACCATACGGAGATGAAAAAGAAAAGATATTTGCTGCTTTTTGCAGCGAATTCACAAACTAAACTTTAATTTAGGAAAACTAGGTAAGTCCGTCATTACCCATCTTTCAAAACGTCACTGGCGATATTGAAAGAACTAATTACATTATCAAAAAAGACTAATTGCGTTTAAGATCATTTACTTGACATATGACACATAAAAACAAGTCGCTTATCTTTGAAGGTCCACTATTCCCATGATTTCTGAATTTCCTAGTCTCCCAAACCTTTAATCAGAGATTTATCTGCTTGCATTTGAAAGAAGGCAAATAATATTATGGACACTATGCCTCTGGGGTTTAGTTCTATCGAAATTCATATATTTTCTATAATTCAGATAATGAGCACATGTTCATTTAAAAGTACATGAGATAAATGATTTGAAAGGCAATTTTAGTTGCCATTTCGTATCAAACAACAACAAATTAAAAATATGAAGATATTGTTTGGATAATAAGTTTTAAAGAGACCATGCCTTCATCATGTTAATTTTAAATAATTTTATGTCTGTTCTCTTTAAAGTACATGTTAACTGTAAATGAACGTGTTTATGTCATTATCACGATATAATCAATGTTGTGACAAATCAAATCTAATACAGGAAAGTGTGTGTGTTTATAAGATTGTCCCACTGCGATAAACGAAATAACCACAGGTGCGTTTCTCACCTCGAACCTATTAATATGACTCTCGTTTTAAATTTGCTTTTTTACTGTAAGCTTGTGAAACAGAAGACAGGATAACCATGTTTAAATTTTCCTGAGTGTAATTCCTCCAGAGTCGTACGTTAGAATGAGACATACTGGATAATCAATAAACATCGAAACACACAAATTTGATTTGTTAACCTTTACAAATCAAATAAACCACTCACACATTTTGGAACAACTATAATCTTATATGATATTATTACATTAATATGAAATATATAATAGATAAGAACAACCGCCAAGTGAGCTGGGTCGAACTTCTTTTCTCTTAGAATAAAATACTCGAGTACAAAGCATAAAAAAGTGGGGAGAAGAATTAGCTTTAAAAACGCATAATAACTAAGCCAATTCATAGCAGAGCCTGTACGTTAACCTGTAAGTAGAGACAAGAGGATCAACAGTAAAAAGTATCTTCTATGTCTTGGCATATCTGGTACGGCAGTATTGGCGTGGAAGTAATTTACCACGTGAACATGAGTACCTGTTGCTACGGGTCTTTTGTCTTCTGCAGCTCTTTATTGTTGCGATTCCGCTTTCCAGACTGGCCATATAAAGTATGGTTTAATATTAAGCACTGACTCCTTGCTTTTCCTCTCCACACAACGATGATTCGACTCAACGGCTGAAATTGAAATACATGTGAACTTGTTCTATAACTGAAATTTCCCCATACATGTAGCTCTTAGCCTGTTGTCAACTCTGTTTAACATTACTCTGATTTCCTTGTAACTGGTGTTGATGTCATTAGAAACCAAATCGTGCGTGCAAATCATAACTTAGCTAGTTTCCTAAGAATGACAGTTTGCATGAAACTGAGGTTTCTTGGCCATTGATCTGTTTATTTTTTTCTACGGGTTACTTATTTCTACCAGAACAACTAATTTAAATAAACATCGCACCGAGTTATGATAACAAACACATTCACTGCCAAAACATGGAACTTGAATAAACAATTCTCTGTCAAGTTTGAATAAAAATCATCATGAATTTAATTCACCTTGCTTGTAATCGAACATCTACAGGAAAAGAATATAAACTGTTTTTAAAATGTTAGAAAATTTACATGGAGAACGGATGAACTTATTCCATTGTTGGACCCTGAATAAAAATCTCACGTAACCTACAATTATACCATATTCTCGGCTAGTTGTAATTTTTATGTAACAATTAACTTGATCAGTTAGTACCAGATTATCACTTTTGACATGTTGTTATATTTATTTATCATTTTAGATAACGTTGTAGTAACGGTGGTTACATTATTTACTTGTAATCACCTGGTCGAGGTCATTTACATGTTAGCCATGTAAGGACATTAGGTGTTGTAAACATAAAATACACCATTAATTCTTTTGACTTTTCTGATAACGATGTTAAATTCAATACTGATTATTCAACGCAAAACTGCACTAAAAAGAACTGAATTCATCGCCCATTCAACTACATTGCATAGAAGTTGATATTAAACTGATGGCGAAAAGAGGCAAAAGGCATATACTTATTGCTTTCAAGTGCCTTACACAAGACTAACTACTTGGAAGTAATCACCCACCTCAGGCTTTTTGTTAAAGGTCATTACTATAGCCGCGGTTACACGACCAAAAATTGGTGGGTCTGACTGAGTCGGCTCTGATCTGCCGTGTGACCGCAAACCGTCTTTAACTGGCGAACTAAAAAACGAAGATTCGTAAATATCGGAACACTAAACTCTCTCTTGCATTAACAGTAATTAAAATGCCAAATAACGGAGTTTTTGTGTATCGGTAATACAAATCCAGCTTTATGTTGTTTTTACTGAACCTCTATTAAGTTTATATAAATTAATAGAACGTCTAATGAACGGCCCCAGTAAGTTGGTCAAACATTTCTCATCTAGACTTTGTCGACGCACTTATGCTTTCCACTTAATATTAATAATTATAACAGATTTGCAAGTTATTGACACCAATCTGCTGAAATGATTTCTTCCAGTCACCAACAAACTAATGAAAGTAAAACAACTAGAGTTTAGAAATATTCAATCGTGTGTTGGTGTTGTCTTTATTGTATGGCCTGTTATGTTGCCAAAAAGAGGATTGTCAATACTTTATTTACGAATATTGGTTTCAACACTTCGAACAAGTCGTGTTGGAAAGAGCCAAAAACTTGGATTCAGTGGTCAGAATCAATTAAGTTATACTTTAATTCCAAGTTTATGCTATCCCGTATTCTCCCCTTTTAATTTCTTTGTGAACTCCTATATAACTTACAGGTTGACTTCATGCAGTAATATTTGTATATATCACGAAATATAAGACATTTCAGTGTGTCCAGTAATCGTTTCATTTCACGCTTGGATCAAACTGCTGTACAGGCCATTTTATTGACCTATTTTTGATTATGTTTATAAATTCTGACGTGACCTTATATTTTTGGAGAGGATAGATTTCACTTTGCCGCTATTTATATATCGACGATGGCAATTCTCTACAATAAGTTTATTTATAGTGAATACTTTTTTAAACTGGCCTAATTGGATATTGGGAATGTTTTGACGAGTAATGTCCTGGACTCTGCAAACCAGATTGCCTGTTTCTTGGTTATCCGCAAAGAGATGAAGGTAATCACCTTATTTATGTTCTCTCAAAGCTTGTAATGATCATTTTCTAAAACAGCTATAGAGGGTTGAGATATTAAATAGAAGCCCTAAATTTGCACAAATGATTTTATAGTCATATTACTACGATTTGTCGCCTAGGCGCTCTCTGAGCAAAGGGCATCAGAGGCTGATGTATTGTCCTGTCCTTCTCTTGTGGCGTTCTTATTTGTTGCCACTGTCGTCTATGGCGGGTTTTTTTTCACCTTTTGGGCTGGTGCCCTGTCATATAACTGAAATTCCCTTAAGAACGTAGGTATCTGTCATTAAAATAAATCGAACGCTACTGCTGTATTTTCATTGCATCGAGAGTTTGCCTAAAAAATCGAAAGGTCTATAATCATAGGACAGCATCTTTATAACCCGGAGGCCAATCATGAAATTATAGGATCGTTAAGTTTTCAATAACTTATTATTTTAGTAAATATACCGGGTTACGCTTCAGAGTCATTAGTATGATATTTTTCAAAATGAAAATGTTACTTAAATAGAAAGTATGTTATGTCCTTCACACAATCAGATAATGTGATGTCACTTGAAGTGTTAGCTTTGTTGGAAAGATAATATTAGTCCCGTGCACAAGAAAAACAGAATGAATGTAGACTCGAAACATAATGCCCTCATACAGACAACTGCAATACGAAGGATGTTATTACCTTGTTATACGTTTATCACGTCAATCCATTTCCAGGCAAGCCTTGTAATTATATGTTATACACACAGATTAAGTAGAGCTTCTTTCTTGTCCAAACCAGACAATCAATATTTCTGGCCCAAGGTACCAGCTTCCAAACTAATCTTCAGTTGTTTCCGACTATTGTATTGAATCCAAATAGAGTATGTGCGTGTAGATTAAAGTCTTTACTGCAGCTTTACAGAGGTTGAAATTTCGTAAAGTTTTCTTTCCTATAGCAAAACACTTAAGTGACTTCACATCTTTTGGTTGTATTATAGCCACCGTCCACGGTTAAAATACACTGTCGTCACTTCAATATAAGTGAAATACTCTTTAGCACGGCGGTAAACAGCAATCAAGCAATGTATAATTATGATCTGAATTGGTGCAAATCTTACTCTTTATACGCCGTGAAGACATAATATTCCCATAAAAAAGCTCTCCGTCCACATGGGTCATTCTGTGATAGTGCTACGAAACAGACTTTACTTTTATTGAGTGGACAAGGGATGAAGACGTGTATCCTGAAGGTACAGATTAAAGTAAAGACGAGCTGACCTTTCTGTATATTATCGGTTGTTTCTAGTAAGATTTATTTATATCGTACTGAGCTGAATTAATGCAACTGTCACGCTTTAAACTTCACAAAGACAAAATAATCTCCACACATAGCATTTTTCAACTACAAACCTGTGCTATGGATATTTATTTATTTATAAATGCCCTTTATTAGGCTTATTCTTATTCTGATTGTCGTTTCAGTCACTTACTTTGATTCAATAACTAACAAGCGAGTTTGCGGAGGCAAAAGACAAAATTCAAGAAAAAAATGTTTCGAAATGAAACCTCGCTTGGTTTGTTTTAAGTGAACGTAACAGTGTTGAAAAATGTTCGCAAAAATTAGCGTAATTGTTTTGTGAGAATGACTTTAGCCATAAAATACTGTAATGATTTGTTGTACAATCGTAGTCTGGAAACAACGGTATTGATCGCTGCTTAAAAGACTATTTCTGAGATACAATGTACTTCTGACTCCCGACAACAATAATCAGCCGCAGGCTCTGAGTTAGCTTCGAATCCGGAATAGATGACAGCAGTTCTCAGCCGTGTGCCGCAGCGTCTCTCCGATAGTCACAGACCAATTGATATGTTATGGTTGTCCGCTCCTGTGACTAAAATACGTTCCAGAGGCGATATAAGTTGACCATTTAATCCATAAGATCACACTAGCTAATTTAAACACTTGAAAGTTCACATTTTACTACCATATAGAGCGTCAGCAAAAGAGTCGTTTTGCTTTGCCAGTTTATCTTTAACGTATCCCATTTGTAACTTTCACAGGGCCGCCTAACGCGAAATAGCCTAGGCAAGTGTCGGCGCTTTAAGGTTTTTTCAACTGATTTCTACCATCTTCCCTCTCACTTATCACTTTGAATTATTAATAAATATTGTCGCCTTTAAATGATGTTTAAAGTGGCTTTAAAGGATTTAGAAGCTTTAAACTGAATAACAAACTTCCAGTTAACCACATTCTACTTTCCATTTCATATAAACACAATGAAGCCTACACGCAATCAATAGTTTTTCAATGTTATTTGTATTGTTTTAAATAGGAGAAAATCTGTAGATAAAATTACTGAAAACATATAGAGGCTGTTTCAAAAAATTGGGTTCTCAGTTGGAAGATTTTCGAGGCTTAGCCGGTTGAGCATTTGGATACTGAGTCCTTTCTAATGCTCGATTCCCATTCCCGACCATAAGCATAAGAGTGAAGCTGCAAATAACAGGGGATGGGTTTTTGATATCTCTTTCCGGACTTCCACCTAACAAGGGCAATCTAGTCATATAAGTAAAACACCCTGGATACGATACTAAACACCAATCTAATGAATAAATAAGTTTAACATTTGTTTCATGATCATGCGACAAACACACAGATCATTAAATTGTGTATTCAATACATATTTTCCAAATTCCCTTATTATAATAATCGAAGTTCAATGGACATTAAGTTTTAGTGAATTAAGTGTGTTTCTCTAATATGATATGATAAAAGCGGCTTGATCCACATTGTGGAAAATATCCACTCTCAGGGCCTTTATTTCATTTTTGTGTTTTTAATCTGCTGTATACGGCCTATTTATTCAGTTTATTCCGTTTCTGTTTTTTTGTCTTTCAACAGTTATAGTTTTAACATAGTATCACTTTAAGCACATATTGAAAAATGATCTTACAACTGATCATTAAAAAACTTTAATTAATTCAAGTATTCTTTGATAGCTGTTTATCTAGTTTACCGTAAGATGAATTATTTGGGTCTTCGTGGATTTGAAAATGAACGAAACATAAGAATATTATATTTATAAGAATAAGTTTATATACGAATAACAATGTAGTCATAAAATGAATAGGTAATGTAACACGAAAACAGAACTATTATTTTATATCTATCCAGACTAGGATTAACAGATCAGACACAGTCGGTAAGCTTTCATTCCACATCATATACGGCCAGTTCTACATCAGAATTTGTGTACAGGAAGTCTCTTGGAAAAGTTCGTTAACACATTTTCGTGCTAGCATACTAATATAAATACATTTAATTAGTGTTTTGTGTGAACAAGAGTAGGTGATTGTATACGTGTGGCTAAATCATCCCTCATTCATTAATTGCAGGAGTGCGACTCTTAAACGAGGATTACTTTAAGTGCTCTACACTCTCGATGCTGTGTCTGCTTCGTGCGGATTCAAGAGAAGCAAGCTGATTGGCCGGGTGAACAGCCTCTTGTGCTTGGAGAGAACAATTCCTGGTGAAGAGTATAGCGCTATACCGTAAAAGGATCAACTGAGTTTAACAAGCCGGAAAAGCTCTGAAGCTGTGCTCGCAGACGTCTGCTCAACACGATTGGATATCAATGTGGGGAAACAAACCTTCCAGTAGACTTGTTCGATAAACGTGTTGATGGCATTAGCGTTACCTGATACCAATCGACGATGTTAGTTGGAGAAAATGTGTTTCTCGTTTCTTGATTTCAGAGAAGAGTGTGGAAGAGTTTGAGAAGTTATGCTAACGTCTATGATGTTAATGTGAAGGCAAACTTTGTGGATCTTACAACTTAAATTGGCTAAGATATGTATACTCTACGCGCAAATTGTTCGGGATGTAAGGGTGAATTAAATGATAGCGGGCAAAATAGGACTTCAGGTGCGGAGATTGGGGAATCTCTAACACCTGTGTATCTTCAAGTTATCATTATAGCTATCTACGGTGTGATCATATGTTTGGCGATAGGAGGAAATGGAATTGTGTGTTATGTTATTATCACTTCAAGACGTATGAGGACCGCAATGAATCTGTTTATCGTTAATCTAGCGTGTGGAGATTTGTTTATGGCCATTTTTTGTATCCCATTTTCATTCATATCTAACCTTTTACTGAATTACTGGGCGTTTGGTTCTTTGATGTGCCCGTTGGTGCTTTATTGTCAAGGAGTTTTTGTTTTCGTCAGTTCTTTCACTCTTCTAGCGATATGTATAGACAGGTATGTCGCAATTATCCATCCTTTACGGAGAAAATTATCAAAAAAACAGGCGCTTGCAGCGGTATCAATTATATGGGTATTGTCGTTGATGATTTGCCTGCCGACAGCTGTTACCGCCCGTCTTATAGTGGCGTCAGACGATCCCCTCCAGCTTCCACGATGTTATGAAGTTTGGACAGATTTTTCGCCTCAGGGTGAAAACTATCGCGGTACATATACGGTGTGTGTTATGATTCTACAATACTTTATTCCTTTGGTTGTGTTCATCTTTACCTACGGGCGTGTCAGTTTCGTGATGTGGGTGAAAAAAATCCCCGGAGAAGCCCAGAGTACCCGCGACCGAAAAGTCAACGAGTCAAAGAAAAAGGTTAGTCTCTAGTGATTTTTTCCGCTTTATATGAGCGCAAACCAGGTCCGGTTAAGCCATTTACATATGCGAGAACACGCGTCTCTGAATAATCCCTTTAGTTGCTGCTACATCAAGACATTATTAGTCATTGACAGTCGGCTCTGAAAGCTATTGATTTTGATTGAAGTGCAAATAGCGAAAAATAATTTTCCGTTAATAGTGGGTTATTTTCATAAATGACCATTAAGTAGGCTATTCTGCTGGAATTTTATTGATTCCTGTGATATTTTTCTTTTCTATTCTCTTTACTTTTGTATCTTATAACTGTTTTCCAATTATTTCCTTTTTACCAGAAAAAAAAAGCAGTGGAGTATTCTATTTTGTTTCTTCTGACGGTCGTATTCTTTTCCAAACCATTTTTTTCTCATCCGAAAGTTATACCTAGGACAACAAGTAGAAAATCCAAACTAACGTAGAAAGGTTTTCATAATTGTCGTTTCTAAAAAATTTAACAAAAAAATTATGTTGGAGAAAAAAGTAATTAATGACAGTTAACTAATAAAACGCTTGTATAGCATGGCATAGAACGATTCTATATTCCAATGTCCTTATTCCTGTTAAACACATTATTACCCGTAATAACATTTCTAGTGGAGTCTGAGAATCTTGTTAACTCTCTCTCCGAAACTCATCTTCTAAAGAAAGGAAATGTCGTCCATCAGTTTTCCCTCGACTTAATGTAAATAGCCCGGAATTCATTTATCATGATTTGTCGATATAACACCAACGAAATGTCGGTTTGAATGATTTGCTGTTGCGAAAAAATGTGTACCGGTTGTAAACGTCAACAAAATTTTGAGTGATATGCTAATCGTCTAGACTTATGTGGGTTTTTGTCTTACTTCTACATCAATATCTGTTAGGATGGCCCGCATGACAATCCTCTTCCGTGTTCATTCTCATAAGATTGTACTACCTAAAAAGCAAAATAAATGTAGTAAATTAAGTGATTTGGCTTCAACAAAATAAGACCAATTTCTTCGAAATAGTTGTGAATAGGAGGACAAACCATGTACAGGGCTAAGCAGCAGGATAGATAGGTTACTCTAAGGATGGATAAAGGTAACCACAATGCTGATAGCGTACACTGCGCAAAGAACGTATCACCAACACTTTAGATAACGTATCCACCTTGATATCGTACCTAGAGTGAAGAAAACCACAACTGAAATAGCGTTGTCTCACTGTAGATAGCTTATCCTAAGTGTTGATAGCGTACAAACCGTGTTAATAAAGTACAAACCGTGTTGATAGCGTGCAAACCGTGTTGATAGCGTGCAATATGTTAAGATATCGTGCCCACATTATTACAATAACCACAGTGTTAATACCGTAACCATCGTGTTAATGTTGTTACCACATTATGCCAACGTTGTAGACGGTATACGCACAGTGTCAGTATCGAGACTATTTCAGATATCAACACTGCATGATAAATGGATTTTATTCGCGATAGTCAAATAGTGTTCAAGAGAGGGTGAAGGTCACGACTCAAACAAAATCGACGTTTTGAACCCAGTATTTTTTCCTACAATAATGTCCTATTTATTGTGTGCCCTTTTAAAACTTTCACAGGACTGAATTGGATTTGCTTGTATTCCCAATATATGAAATCCTCTTTTTGCGAGCTCTGGCGTATCTTGTGTGTTTTCTATTTAACTATTGATTTGAGACTGTTCCTGTAGAAAACATTTCTGGAATCGAAATGTTTTACATCTTAAACTTCAGCCTCAAAAGAAATGCAAATATATGTTGTACATAGATAAACCAAGATCTCTTGAAGTGCTATAGACGTTCAAGCACTGAGCCATGTTAAAAAAAAACAGTTGTTTAGTACATTCAAAACTACAACAAAATCCCAATTTATTTGTCAGGCAATCCATCGGAAAATACTGGTACGATGTCGCTGATTCAAATTTGTATAGCCACCATCTTACATTTACGAGAAATTACCCAGCATTCGCACTTGCATAAAGGACAAGGGGCTGAGATATGATTACACGAATTAGTTATTCAATCCAATCTCAAATGTTCAGGTCCCCAATGGCGGGCACATGGTGTAAAGCGGAGTTGCAAACTTCTAGGCAATCTACTAATTATTTATTTAATAGAGTTTAGAGTTGAGGTTTAAGATGTATGACCTTGGTGTTTACCTGATTTGTGTAATATTCAATCCATAATAGTATCCTAATTTAATAAAGGTTAAAACACTAAATCTATAATGATGAAGTGTCGTGGCAGGTCTTATTTCTAGATTTTCTATAGTTGACACACGCAGATGTAACTGGATAGAAGCAAAAGTATCCGGGTATTTTATTTCATCACTTAAAATTGAATGAAATGTTTAATTCCAAATTTAAATCTTTGGTGCACTGTTTCTGCTCTAAGTGTTCATTATTTTTAATTCTGAACTCCTTAAAATATTACATTATAAGAGAAAGAAATAGAAAGTATAACACTTTAAAAAAAATCTATAATAAAGTCCCACATTGTTCATCGTAAAACACCTGCGAGGAACAAACACACAAATCAATGAGGAGACAATAGAAGTTCAGTGTGTTTTGAGAGGGGAAGACTATAATAAACTATAAGTTCGATACTTGTAACATTCAGCAAAAAATTGTATATGAATGTTTGTGAGTCATACCTGGTTCCAAATTTGTTTTCATCATGTTCCTAAATAACTGTCACTGAAATAATAATATGTTAACTGCCTGTGACAGAATGTGATGACAGATAACTCTGCCTACGTAAATGTTCTAAACGTGTTACACTAATAGGTCCAAACTTAAAATGACACAGCTTTCTTGAGACGAACACTGATTTATTGACTAGCCATGGTGTTGTTGTAGTGTTGTTTTGGCAATAAGTGGGCTAGGGAATGGTTATTTAATACGTTATGTTAACTGCTCTAACATTAACAAAAACATTGTTACCAAAAAAACAATGTCGTATTATTTAATACGTTATGTTAACTGCTCTAACATTAACAAAAACATTGTTACCAAAAAAACAATGTCGTGCTTTCAAAATAATTTTGTGTTCCAAAAATAGCATGACAAGACGCCAGTTCCAGCACGTGCAGTTTATGTAATATGATCAAGACACGATTTAAAACTACATGTAGCCGGATTTGAAACAGTTTTTCGATCTGTCCTTGAAAACACGTCTTGTTCGAAAAATTAGACTTTGTTAAAGTATTTCAAATGTAAAGGAGTATGCAACTGAAGTTTTGTCAGGAATTCGATGTGGTCAGAGAACCGTTATGATATTTACTTGTAGCATAATGGCCGACAACCCTGTTCGCTTGAAACATGTGAACCATGGATTTTTATTGCTTATCAGATTTGCGAGAATTTCAAGAAAGCAAATAAGCATTCACGGATTTGACCTCTCATGAAGTATTAGAATGGTTTGTATAGAAACCAAAAAAAAAACTAGCGAAACTATCGATATCTGGCTCAATTAATGCCATATAAGTATTGATTTTTGTCAACAACAATAAGACAGTGGGTATCGTTAGTCCGCAATTACGATTACTGAACGCTTCGCGTGCAGCTTGCTGTATAATGAGGCATGAACACGAAACGGTCATGATGGTACTCGGCAACTACCAAGTACGCCATTTCATTGGAACTATAGTCACGAATATTCATATTATCATAATTAAACCTTTTTTAAACTCATTTTGCCGCTGACGGTTTTAAACGTGGTGTTTGCGGTGCTTTGTTTGAAAGATAATTCACATTCTGTAAGAATGATCAATTACTGATAATTGTGTAAAAAGTGCTAAGGCATTTTAGATATACCAAGTAGCGAAATGCCTACATTTAAAACTGTGCTGTATTAGTGCCTAGGAATGACAAATTTCCGAACAAGCGTAGCCCCAACGGCAGTTGCTGTTGATGATGTGCCTTAACCATTAAATCCCTCAAAGGCATTTTATTGGAGTCAAATGCGTCTGCTCGTGCAGTATGGTAGGGGATTATCGAACCGATATGTCGTTCAAAAGCTCTCCAGATATCAAAAGGAAGAATCTCAATTTATATGATTCGTCCCCATTGTTGCTACACATAACTGACTAACCCTTAAATTAATATATTTTATAAACAATATTATCACGTCAATTTTTTTTTAACATATTGGTAAAAAAATTGGATTTAATCTGTTATTCTGCAACGAGCCTCCGTGGCAAAGTTCTCTGCAGCGTGGGCGCATAATACCATATCTTGTCATTCCAGTCGTAACAACGAAATTATCACATGGTTTGCTGATTTTTTTCCTTCTATTTTCAGATAATAAAGATGATGATCATGGTGGTTGTGATATATGCTCTCTGCTGGCTTCCACTGCATTTGATTAGTATCATCGGGGACATTGATCCAAGTATTTACGGGCTGGAAAATATCCACATTATCTGGTTGATCACACATTGGCTAGCAATGAGTAACAGTTGCTACAACCCCT
This sequence comes from Katharina tunicata, assembly GCA_032466195.1. Classification (NCBI taxonomy): domain Eukaryota; kingdom Metazoa; phylum Mollusca; class Polyplacophora; order Chitonida; family Mopaliidae; genus Katharina; species Katharina tunicata. The sequence goes on along the minus strand of JAVFBZ010080992.1, from coordinate 2,309 downwards.
TCATCTATTGCTGGATGAACGCTCGCTTCAGAGATGGTTTCAAACAAATTCTCTGTTGCCAACCTAAAGCCTACAGTAAAGGACTCAACGGTGTGGAGCTTCGAAGTCTCAGACGACAAGATACATTCTTGTCGTCTGCTTCATCCAGTTACCGGCGGCCTTATTTCAGATATATGTCCGATAAAATTACGGACTACAGATACTCTTTAGACTCTAAAGTACCAACGTCAACTCTTTCCTGTCCAGCTCAAACAAGGCTCATGTCATTTCCAGAGGATCAGCGACATTTAATGAAAAATGGTATCGTCAATTAGAATGAAAACCATGAATTGAAATCTTGATTAAATTAATACCGGTACCACTTAACATCATGTGTGGAGTATTGTAAATATAAATCAAATGACATGAAGTGTGAACTGAAAGCGAGTAAACAGTATGGTATCATCATTGACATGATATAACAGAAGTCTCCATTCAAAACTGGACAAGGAAGTAAAACTACTTAAGTGATCATGGCGTCAGTCGAGTATTTATAAATCGGTTAAGTTGTATGCGTTGGACGAATTATGTATTCCAAAACACTTCTGGCCTTCGGTGATACAAAACTTATAAACAAGATAACAGACATTTTATTTTGTTCTTAACATGTTATGTTTTGCTACGAATCATACATACCAGTTTACAGAAAACTTATTCAGCTTTTATGTATGTATGTTTGTTGTAAATAAATCCGACGTGTTTCTGTGATTCAACTTTTATAATTTATTTTACAGATTAATTTTCTGGCAGCGGTAACGGACAGTTTCTCGTCTTGAAATTCAAACCTTTTGTGTATATGAGCTTCTTCGTGCTTAACACTTTGCTCACTTCCCCCCCAAAAAGTATTTTGATGATTAAGAGCGTAGGAAGAATAAACATAGAATTCGTTAACCAAGAACGAATGTATCGGCCTTAAAAGACATAAGCACTTAAACGGCTATTAATATACCTTGATACGTCAATATTTACGTACAATAACCTGTCTTTAACTTTATTAAATTGTTGCTCTGGTGTATGATATGGGAGATGACGCCAACTGCTGTATAGCTCCAATGAGGTCACAAACGAGGCATTAGAGCAGGAGAACCAATGATTGGAATATCTTAACCGGCGCGTCTCGAGTTTAGGAGATCTGGGTCGAAATCAAGATCGACATAAACAGTGAACCAAGATAGCGTGTAACACATGTCTGAAATGATGAGTTATATGACACCAAGCATGTCTTTTGCTTTAAGTTGGTAAAATCTTATAAAAATATCAATGTTGTTTTTCCTGTTTTTGTGGTGGAAATCAAATTGTTCTTGGTCACGTGAATTAAAAAGTAGGCAACATAGGATACGTAACATTAATAGATTGTTGACGAATTTCACTGTTTAATACCGTCGACTCTTTGACGGCAAGAACATTTTCCGTTACTTAGCGAAATAAGAACCACAAACAAAGCTCCATACGCACGATTACAAAGTTATTTTCATTAAAGAGAATTTTGTATCATTTGCCATGAATTATTGCAAAATAGCGTTTCTTTCCACTAATCACATTATCACATGACCCTTAAACGCCATCAGTAAGAAACTACAATCAATATTTTCTTGTTGCTTGGAAACTTTCGCCGCAACCATCATTATTTGTCAACAAGATACAATGAACTTTTATTTTATACCCCAATATAGGTCTGCGTAACGATTACAGATTCATCATTTCTTGACATATCCCGAGGTTAGCAAACTAGTGGGATTGAACTAGACAGTTAAATTATTAATTCAGTACTTAATACTTAAATAATATAGTTGTGCTATTAAACTTATTGGGTGCTATTCTAGTATCATGTGGTCAGCCCTGTTTTAATATTTTGATTTGTGATTTTATCAAATATGTACAAAGATGCGAAATTAAAAAGTCTTAGTATACTGTTTCCAGAGACATAAAATTAACTACTGGAGTATATTTATTCTATAAGTCATATAAACATAACAAAATAATTTAGAAATATGAGAACACGTGATGATGATAAAATAATTATGGGCGTTTTCCAGCCCCGAGCGGCTGACAAGAAGTCTAGAAAGACATGAGATTCGGTCTCTGGCTCCGTACAATGGCGCCACAAATCTGTGAGATAAAGATTTGAAATGTTACGACGCACATTGATGGGCAAACATCCCGAAATGAGAATAAAACATAATTTCTTCTTGATTCACCTGACAGAACGAACCAACCACTTATCAGTGTAATATAAAGTAAAAAAGACTATTCTGAGACAGCCACCCCTC
>JAVFBZ010080902.1:0-26307 GCA_032466195.1 Katharina tunicata | reverse complement strand
GCCAATTTTCATTACAGTATAACATACATTCTGAAAATCTGATCACTTTCACAGAGTTTTGGCAAATATAAGCGCGAATAATGCGAAGAATACAGATCAATCTTGCACAAGACTTTCTAAGAAACTGTTCTACTCAAACATAGAGTATTGTATATAACAACATATCAAACTATATGGACTATTATTAGACTTGAGAGTCACGTGAAATAAAATTAATCTAGTTGCCCAAGTGCAACACAAAACTCAAATCTTACACCCCTCGTTTGCACATAATCAGGTTAGCTTCCAGCCAATGCCTAAAGTCTAGCCGGATATAATTTACTGAGCTTTGTTCCAGTCGACAAAAAAAAAAAAGCCTCATTTCGCTCAACTCCAGTCTGGTTTGTTTATCCCTCGTTAAGGCAGACTTCTAATCAAATTTCCTCCAAAGCATGTACGGAATAATAATAATGCGTAACCGCATACTGGACAAAGCTTACACTTTTCTCTTTCGCTCAAGTATTGAACACGGTCTATTCAAGACGGTTTTCAATGGAATAGTTTTCTTTTATTCTACCGTTTGGAACTCTTTTTCTCATAATTCATTTTGTTCCCTTATTCGAGGAAAGATTTCCCAACAACTCATAAGTGCAACTATCATAGCTAAGATGTTGCCATTAAACAACCCAGTCTAGTTTATGAACTCTGCCATAGGCTTGCAGTCGTCTATTTGAAGTCTCAAGACCACTAAATGAATTTTCAGCCACGGCTGAGTAGCAGTCGTAAAATCTTTCGGGGTCTACACTGGGTACGAAGTTTATGTAACAACGCATTCAAGATGTAAAGGTCGCAATATATAAACTACGAGTTGATTGGTGAAATCCAATACAAAAATCTCGAAGGAGATCTATATATATGTTACATTACTTATTCATATAGATATTACGTTTAAATCGGAAACTTGTATTACCTATAAATACACAATTGGGAATTTAGTAAGAGAAGGTTATTGTTAAGCGCATCTCCCACTCAGACAATAAATGTAGTTGATGTTGCGGTGTAAGGTTTTCATATCGAATTATTATTCATGGATGCGGTATAGTTTAATAGACTGACCGGAATTAAAACATGTTATATCCTCCGTTGCGACATTTGCCATTTTGCCTAACCTTTCTGGAATCCCATATCAGAACAATGTTATGGATACAACCGGATATTTCCAATCTATAGTTGCCAAATTTCCTTTTTGTAGTTTTCAGAAACAAGAATTATTTCGATTTTTATATACTTTTTTGCCAAACATCTTTTTTGAAAAATTTGCATTTGTCAAAACACTTTGTATGAGACATATACGGTTGTAACTTTAAGGCTTTTTCGAAATGATGTGTCTCTTTCAATGTAAACCATTTCTATTTTATTCACGTGTAAAGACAGACCCAAAGCATGCGAAATAATAGTCCAATTCAGAATCAAATCTTCACAGTCACTGGAATTACATCCAGTATATATCAGATGTATAGGTCATATAAATGCGGCGTATAATCCAATTACATCCTATTCCCATCGTTGTTGGTCACTGTTTATTCTGGAAACTAGAAAATGGGAATTTGGAGCCAATAGAGTGAACGTATCCGGTTGTATCCATTATGTTGTCCTGATATGGGATTCCAGAAAGGGCAGGTTGAATGGCAAATATCGCAATGGAGGATATAACATGTTTTAGTTCCGATCAGTCTATTAAATTATACCGCACACATGAATAATAATTCGATATGAAAGCATTAAAACACAACATCAACTACATTTATTGTCTGAGTGGGAGCTGCCATTAGCAATAACCTTCTCTTATTACATTCCCAGTTGTCTATATATAGGTAATAGAAGGTTCCCAGTTACACCAGATATCTATATATAAATAAGTAATGTAACCGGTATTCAGATCCCCTTTAAGATTTTTGTATTGGATTTTACCAATTACCTGGTAGTTTATTTATGGCGACCTTTACAGCATACATTCGTTGTTCATAAACGTCGTACCAAGTGTTATTAAAGGGTTATCGTCACACTTTAGATTCATTCAGAAAGTAAGATTAAAGAGCTGATACATTATATGTCTTCTCGATGCGACTTTCGTGAATTGATTAAATTCGTTTATTTTTAATCTATAATTATTTGTTGTAGAATGTCAACTTGGTAATTACAATTTAATCCAATTAGTTGCTCTGATGTAAACATAATATTGCGATGGTTGTTTTAGGTAAGGTTGTGCGATGTCCGGATCTTCACAATTATGTTATACTATTATTGTTCATTTTTCATTTTCAACATTAATCATTATAGCATAAATGTATATTTCGTTCTGAGAACAGATACGTCTTCACAAATATGTTTGGGCTGTAACCCGATTACAGGTCAAGCCAGCAGTCCTCTTAACAAACAGTTAATAATATAAAACGTCTATTCGAAAAAGCCTTAGTGATAACAGGACATGTCTCATACAAAGTGTTTTGAAAAGTGCCAATTTTCATTACAGTATAACATAAATTGTGAAAATCTGATCACTTTCACAGAGTGTTGGCAAATAGAAGCGCTAATAATGAGAAGAATACAGATCAATCTTTCACAAGACTTTCTATAAAACTGTTCTACTCAAACATAGAATATTGTTTATTACAATATATCAAGCTATATGAACTATTATAGGACTTGAGAGTCACGTGAAATAAAATTAATTTAGTTGCCCAAGTGCAACACAAAACTCGAATCTTACACCCCACGTTTGTACAGAATCAGGTTAGCTTCCAGCCAATGCCTAAAGTCTAGCCGGATATAATTTACTGAGCTTTGTTCCAGTCGACAAAGGCAATACTAAAAGCCTCATTTCGCTCAACTCCAGTCTGGTTTGTTTACCCCTCGTTAAGGCAGACTTCTAATCAAATTTCCTCCAAAGCATGTACGGAATAATAATAATGCGTAACCGCATAGAGGACAAACCGTTCTCATTTTCTCCTTTGCTCAAGTATTGAACACGGTCTATTCAAGACGGTTTTCAATGGAATAGTTTTCTTTTATTCTACGGTTTGGAACTCTTTTTGTCATAATTCATTTTGTTCCCTTATTCGAGGAAAGATTTCCCAACAACTCATAAGTGCAACTATCATAGCTAACATGTTGCCATTAAACAACCCAGTCTAGTCCATGAACTCTGCCATAGGCTTGCAGTCGTCTATTTGAAGTCTCAAGGCCACTAAATGAGTTTTCAGCTACGGCTGAGTAGCAGTCGTAAAATCTAACCGCAACAAATATCAGTCAATAAAGGAAATACCAACCTGTTTACTTAGACCAATCTCAGCCCAGTTCGTTTATCCTTCGCCTGGTAATGAAATATTTTCGAGGGGAAAATGTGATCTAAACGTATTTATTTACCCTGAAATGAGTTCCATTTTCATACTAAAAACCTAAATCACATCTGGGAGTTTAGGAGAATACCGTTTTGTACAAATACTAACGAAAATAATAATGACAAATAATAATAATACGTTAGGAGTTTTTCGTATTTATCTCTACAACACCAAAATTATTTTAATAAAAGAAAGGAATCCACTTGTCTTGTCCAAGAACCCATATCCAGTAAATCCTACAACGGCAATAACGTTTCATATTGATCAGAGCGTCAGTACATTGTCCGTGCTGCCTACCACAGCGTACACTATCTATCATGCCTACCACTAAAATCGTTTGCCTTCAATTAATATGAGCATTAACATAACTCGAAAAAGCCAAAGAAACATCTTGGCATAGAACTATAAACTAATTATAACTAACACCTTTATAATTGTTATAACGGCGAGTTCCGATTTCGATTATCCTATCAGACAAATTGCATAATGGCGACACAAAGGAACATATTTCTTCCGGAACATCTGTTACAACGGCAAGGATACTCAAATTGATAGCACTTTTTGTATATTCAATTCGAACCAATTAAGTTAATAGATAAGGATCTTCTTGAAATACAAGACTGTATTAGATTTGAGGGGTTTACTTTCATTCGACAACTGTTTGTTTTTTGGTGCTGTGGCAAGCGATTATTGGAACCAAAACACACAGTAACAATGCAGATATACAGACATCGGATCCGCCATTCCGAGTAAAATACAAACGTGGAGGAAACTTCCTTTTCATCACTTAGTCGAAGTGCGGAGTGACCTCCCTATGACTTAATTGCAAGATATAATCCTTAACAAGAAATGGTGTGATTCGTCTTAATCAATTCAGTGGGCTTGTATAATAAAATGGAGCGTTACGGTACTGGCGTCCACAGTTGTTTTAAAATTGTAAGGGTCATTTAACTGTTATTTTAGGATCTCTGAAACTTCAATTGTTAATGGCTAAATCTAATTAGGCTTTAAATAAGGTTGTTGATTCCCATTGGTATTTCCAAAATACCTCTCTGTGGGAAACAATTTATATTCGATGTCAACTTGGCAGTATGTCTTGTCAAACCGCCCACGTATTTGTCGTCAATAATCGAGATTTTATATTTTACATAAGCCACTGTATAAACATTTTATCTTCAGGCCCTCTAAATATACAAGGCGACATGACGTCATAGTCATTAGATAGTCAAAAAACATAACTTTAATGGATTTATATCATCAAAGCAATGTTTTTGATAAGTGCCCATTTTTTAAATGCCGCTTAAATAAGTTAAAAAATCCGTGTGATAATAAGTAAAATTTTGATTGATTGACAAATTTCGTTTTCATTCCATTTAATTTCCTGAAGGTTTAACGCATACTAACGAAAAACAACAGAACCTGCCATTATCAATCGAATCACTGTTGAATAATTTTTAATTAACGAATATTTGGCTTTTAAATCATCAATTTGATAGGTAGACATACAGGTTAGTTCTGCTTGAATCTGTGTTCGATGAATCGATTCACAAGTGGTAAATAATACAAACTACATCACACACACATTAATGAAATATATTGAAACAGTCACGCCAACTCCATTCAATCATAGATAAACAGTGACCAACAACGATGCGAATAGGATGGAATTGAATTATACGCCGCATTTATATGACCTATACATCTGATATATACTGGATGTAATTCCAGTGACTGTGAAGATTTGATTCTGAATTGGACTATTATTTCGCATGCTTTGGTTCTGTCTTTACACGTGAATAAAATAGAAATGGTTAACACTGAAAGCGACACATCATTCATTTGTATAAAGCAAATGTTTCCACAGAATATAAAAAATCGAATTATTTCTACTTCTGGAAACAAGAAAATGTGAATTTGGAGCCAATAGAGTGAACGTATCCGGTTGTATCCATTATGTTGTCCTGTTATGGGATTCCAGAAAGGGCAGGTTGAATGGCAAATGTCGCAATGGAGGATATAACATGTTTTAGATCCGACCAGCCTATTAAACTATACCGCATACATGAATAAAACCTCGATATGAAAGCCTTAAACCACAACATCAACTACATTTATTGTCTGAGTGGGGGATGCGCTTAGCAATAACCTTCTCTTATTACATTCCCAGTTGTGTATTTAAAGGTAATAGAAGTTTCCAAGTTAAACTTAATATCTATATGAATAAGTAATGTAACCTGTATACAGATCTCCTTCGAGACTTTCGTATTGGATTTTACCAATCAACTGGTGCTTTATATATGGTGACCGTTACAGTATAATTTCGTTGTTACATACATTTTGTATATCCCTGTACAAAGGGTAGAGTGTGTTATAAAAAGGGTTTGCCTCACCTAAGGTTTTTCAGTAGGTTAGATTAGAGAGCTTATAATATTCACGTTTTCCAGATGCGACTTTCACGAATTGATTAAGCTGATATTTGTTAATGGATAAGGACAGTGTTAGCTTGGTATTTCATTTTATTTCCAATTAGTTTCTGTGATGTAAACATAACTTTGTGAGAGGTGTTTTCGGTAAGGTTGTGTGTGGTTATCCATTGCAGAAGTGATAGAAATTCGTTTTCTTTCAATCTTGTTTACAGAATATATGAGATGGTACTCCAATAATAATTCGACTGCATTAAGTCATCAACAGGGAAATATGAAGACTGATATATGTATATCTAAATATGAAAATTGACACAGTATTTTCCAGAGGAAATATTGGAGAAGCTCTCAACTTGAATGTTTTCAGTGTGATTTTAATTGTATTTTACCAGTTGAATAATACAAACAAAAATAATTTTGTATTACTAGTATCGTTCACTTTTCACTATTAACAACCGTTATAGCTCTAAAACAAACAACCGTGGTCTCTATTGTCGTGGCTTGCATATCGAGACTTGTGGACCTTAAGTGTTTTTGCTGACATAACTGCTACTGATTATATAAGTCTAACGGTGTGTTTTTATGTTCTAAAGATCTATTTAGTTCCAAAGTTCGAACAGTCATGGATCATTTTCACTAAAAACAAATCGTAGCATGAAAATGAATGCCCAGCAGAACCTCTGTAGGGCCGTAAGTGTTTATTTCCGCAGTGTAATTCATAAAAACCACCCACTTTCTGTGTTCAATTGATATTGATTGTTTTGTCCATCTAGGTGCTTAGCGCTCTGTTAAAGGCAATTATATTGCATACTTTTAACTATTGTCATATGACTCGTTTATATAGCAAGGAAAAACTGTCTAAATACGCGTTTAACATAATTAAATTCATGAGAAACCCTTTGTCTCTGGCTTTAACGAAAGAGTTTTTATTGTCCCAATAATGGCTAACCATTGTCTCATTTCAAAAGGCATCCAATAATATGGGATGCTTCAGTCTGTAAACATTTGGTGATAGTTTAAAGGATATCATGCCAATGGGACCAATTAACCCTTTGACTTCTAATAATGTTAATGTGGGACAAAAATTCCTCCAGTGGGTTGAACAGATATTATCATATGAGGCGTGAATATTGAGACGTGTTTCCATTGATTTTCGTGTATGTTTATCTGCAATAAACCTATGCACATCTGACTTCTTGAATTATTCAGAGGAAACACAATTAAATATAAGTGTTTAATTTGACACTGTTGCTCATTAGACGATCTTTAATCTTGGAAACGTGCCACTGTGATCAAGGTATATGTTATCGGCGGTGATTCCTTATCTCTCTACGGACACACGAACTAACACAATGCCTTTACTTTGACCCATATATCCTTGAATACTTGCAAATATAATTGAGGTTGATTATTTTGGTGTCACTTTTTCTACACCCTTTCCAGGTTAACGAGGGTTAGGGGTTCGTCCAGTTAGTTACATTTTCGTCCAAAATCTAACAAGCTAAGACAAGAATTATTATATTATCTAAAACTGTTATCGTCTTAAAACACTTATTGTGTTTCAAAGCCACTTGCTGAAAATAAGGATATTTGTAATTCACAAGGCGGTCATCACTGGCGGATCAGCACGGTTACATTGTTCTGAGCGTGTCTATCAACACAACTTGGGACAGCGTTGCGTTTAAAATATGCTCTTGCTATCCGGCTATTGGTACGGCATTTCTTATTGGTCGTTAATTTAGGATCTCTGGAAGTCGTCATTCAAATGCTAACAGCTTCGACTAATTGGGCTTGAAATAATCCAGCTTCCTCCCAGGTCTCTTTACCGAGGTCAAAATAACACATTGTCTGCCAATAACTTTTCACTCCAGGGTCATCTTACATCTGTGTCTCTTCAAACCTCCCACACATTTGTCGTCTCGAAATAAGATTTTACTTTCAATAAATAAACTTCGAAACACAGGCGTATTTCTCACCCAGACCCTGCCCCGATTTTTCTGCGCAAAAAACGCCAATTTTCAATGATTTCTTATTAACATCTTCCTACTTTACAGTCTTGACTATACAGCTTAGTTGGTAAAGTGTAAACCAATGAAGTTTCGGCGCAGATTCTTTGTTTAAATTTGTAAAACATAGACCTATTTCATCTGTGACAAATATGTGAAACAAAGAATATGGAACAAAATACACAAATTTCTAACAGAAATTAAGCTGCCACGCCGTGTGGACACCGTCGATATAGAGGTGCCAAGATTTCCAATGATCAAACAACAGAGAGATAATTTCTGTCCCAATTACTGACAATTGTAGTTAAAGGGTTTAAATGGAATAACATCTGAAATAACATCATACTGGGGTCCCAGTGTGTCACGGCCTCAATGTTACTTAACGTCCTAAATTGTCAAACAATAACTTGGTTATTTCCCGTTTGGGGAAATCAGTAACTACCCCAGCATTGGTATTTTATTTGGGGGCACGTATTTGAAAAAAAAAATGAAGAAAAACCGCCGAGAATTCGAGACGATCTTTACAGAATTCCAGAACGTTAAGCAACGGCTTCTGGCGGTCAGCTAAAACACACGATCCCTCAATGGACACAAAAATCAATATGTTTTGCGCTTCGAAGTCGTTATTTTGATGAATGACCATGCAGACATGAACACTGGCATCCCATCTGTAGTTTAAGTGGTGGTGGCATTATTCTTCACACAATTATTTATTGTCCAAGATAATGATCCAATGCCTATTCTGGATTTGGTTCTGAATAACAACTTAACAAGCCATTAGCAGAAGCCTGCATTCATCAGCCACGGTATTCCATTTTTATACAAACTTTTCTCAAATCATCTCCAAGTGTAGGCACCAAACATTTTGAATAATAAAAATAATCAATCTAAAGGATTTCATTGTAAGAAAATAACTGGATCGAACACGTTCAAGATTGCGGAAATCTTAGAATAAAAAATGCCATGTGCTCTGAAAGGGGAATAAAGCAATGGGACTAGATGGTATTCATCCTACATTATTAAAAGTAGGTGACGAAATCAACAATTTTGTGACAATAATTAGTAATCCTTCTATAAAATCATGTTCTCTTTCAAATAAATGAGCGGCAGCCAGGGTGGATACCCACTTGTTTCAATCTGGCTTCCTAACTAATGTAAACAATTACAGACCTATCTCAGTTTGCCAACATTATCAAATATTTTAGAAAAGAAGGTTTGTATGCATTTTTATGAACAGTCTGGTTTCATGGGTTTTCCTTCTTGACGTTCCTCGCACTGATAACAGATTGATTTTATCAGCCTGTTCATGATGGACTTTTGACAGCTGTACCTTTAGTGGATTTTTATTGTATGGCGTCCTTCAAGGGTCAATGGTAGGTGCTCTGTTCTTTCGTGTATTGATTAGACCGACTATTCTGACATATATGGTTATTACTAATCATGTGTGAGACAGTTACCCCATAAAAGTTAAGATAAAAATATTATAACCTTTAAATTTTGAACGAGCGCATGATTATTTTGCATAGATATTATCCGTCTTACTCGTAATTTGGACAATTATCTATTACTATTAAATAATATAACCAATGATGTTATGACACAATAATCTAAATTATAAAACAGAGATTCAAATCATTCTCCTTACTGTCGAGTCTTTGACTGACAATCTTGTGCACCTACCCCTGCGCGAAGTCCGCGAGTCGGTTTATACAGTTGGTGAGGTGGCACTGCTTCAACATTGTATGAGCTCGTTTATGCTTGTATTGATTTCAAATTGAATCAGCACATCGGAATCGACAACTTTTTACTCTGACAATTTTGAATTAGTTGATAGTAAACATTTAGACAATTCATTCACCAGAGCACTTTTTAGTGGAACAGTAATACGACAACAACAAAGATGGCGTGTCGTTACACAAGTGCTGGTATTCTTATCAATATCGAGAAAGGTACGAGCTTATCGTACTTAGTCGGAGTGATATTATCGGAAGTGTAGAGTGAGAAATTGGCAATATTGACCTTCAAAAAATGCAAACCGTTTTTATATGATAGCTGTGAAATGATATCAGGGTCGCGATAAATAACCATCAAAGAATCTGCAAGGAAATCTGGTTACATTATTTATTAATACAGACATATCGTTTAACTGGAATATTTCTGATAGCAGTAAATACACAACTGGGAACCCAATAAAAGAATGTTATTGGTTCCCTGTTCAGAAAAGAACTATGGTTGATGCTGTCATATCGGCTATCATATAGAGTGTAAGGCTATCCTATCAAATTAGTAATTATGTATGTGGTATAGTATAATCGACTGGTCGGGAGAAAAACATGTTATGTCCTCCATTGCAACATGTCATTTCACTAACTCTTTGTGAGATCTCAGGTTAGGGTGACTGTATGGGTTCAGCCTGACACTTCATCGAAAAGTCCCAAACTAAGATGTTCTATGAACCATACAACATCAGCGGTTGAATGTGCTCCAGAGCTATTTGCTTTATGTAAGCATAACCCATCTGACAATGTTTAAGGTGTCATTCCTATTTAAACAGGTGTAAAACAGATACAAGTCGCAATAGGAAGCAAATCCGGATAGTCACTGCAGTAACGTCGATCCCTTATATCCCACCTTTCATACATACTAGGTGTAAATGTAGCGCATAATTTATTTCCAGGCTAACTGCATCGCTATTTGACGATGGTTTACCTCAAAGCTCAATGTGCTGAAGGTCAGATCCAGTTGGCGTGACCGTTTCAATAACATATTCCATTAAAGTGTGTATAGTGTAGTTGATATCGATGAACGGATCGCAACAGTGACGAGAAATCCTCGTTTCGCTCTGAAACACTAGTTAATTGATTCATTAACGGGAAGATTCAAGCAGAACTAATATGGATCTGCGACGTATCAAAGTTGTTGATTAAAAGCATCAAGTATGCGTTACTTTTTAACATTGATTTAATTATTTATAGCAACATTTTACTGGACTTTATCTGTAGTTTCGGTAGTTTGATTTTTAAAGAAAATTTATTTTTTAGATTTGCTTTGAAATAATTAAGATGAATTCTCTAACTTAACATACATGTGTTTGTAAAGCGTGTCCCTTAAATATATCTACTTAAGACAGTCATTATCACCAGAGACAAACAGACAGCGGGCCTGCCGAGTGTTTGTTTAGGCAATTAACGATGATCATCAGTCATTGATGAAATTTCAGATTTCGTCACAATCTTGTCAAAGTCAGAAGTGATATCCTGAACATAATAATAAATGAATTTGTTTGAGGTTTACGCTTAGATAATCTTATGGTGGAAAATAAAGATTTAGTCAGTCAAAATTACCTAATGATCGACGGATGATCTAACAACAATGACATCACAGGGAATAATCAGTTGAGGGCTACTGTAAAAATAAATTGGTGTTTTATGACATTAACAGCAACATTGGATTATATAATATATTTAATCGTCATCCTAGACACTAGACTTACTCGAGATTTGACAGGACACCTTGCTATATGTTGACCTTTGAAAAAAAAAAATAGAACTCAAATATATAAATGAATATTCAAAGAGTTACAGGTTATAACATTTAGTTAAACAATTCCGGACAAAGAATAGATTGTAGTTACTGTGTAGTAAATTACAAATATTTATATTTGCTTAGAGTAGAGTGGGGGATATTTTAATTAATCAATGCTTGGATCAACAGAGACAGTTTCTAAGAGTTAAATCTCTTCTATTGAGTAACAGTGTCAATTAACAGTGTCTCACCTATCGTAGCGTTTCGTCTGAATAATGCAAGAAGTAACACATGCAGGCATATTGCAAATGAATATAAATGAATATCGATGGGCACACATTTCAATACTGTCATTGGTAAGCTCTGTTCAACTCACTCATGGACTCCGCGGGAATTTCGATTCTAAATTAATGACAACAAAAAGGTTAATTGGGTGCAAAAGCTGAGTGTTTGCAAAAAATGTCACGGTGTGACCACACTGTGTGAAATGGACAACAACGTCCCGGGTGAATATCGATGTCAATTAAGGTTTTAATGTGGCTGTCAATTCCTAAATGCATCTCCCACTCAAAGAATAAATGTGGTTGATGTTAAAGATGTTTTTCAGCACCACAGTATATGTTGACGTAGATACAGTTGGCGTGACTGTTTCAATATCTTTCCATTAGTGTTAGTATTGAATAATATACCAATAAAGGGACCAAAACGTTTCATTCTAAGTTTGTGAATAACACACGGGAAATTCCTAATTAAATCTCATTCGCCACAGATTGGATTGGCCATGGCAGAATTCTCTGGGCTTTTGGGCTTGTTTCTGAAAAATAAGTAGTACATGTAGTGCGTTTCCTCCATTTGTGTTAAGCAAATTAATAACAATTTAACGTGATTTGCCATGTGTTTTTTTAGTTATGTCACGTGTATACTGACACCTTAGACTCCACAAGTCCTGGAATAATCAAGACTTTTCTTTTGACAGTTGGTGTGGAGTATCATGACATATCGGGTTAAGCCAAACACTTGTCTATAAGTACACGGTGATCGCCGTATCATATTTAAATAAGAATATGTTGGAATTTTGTAGTTATTTATTGTCAATAATGATTACTACTTTCGGTGACTAAAGAATCGTTGTAAAAATCTTAAAACGTGGATGTTCTTAAAACAGTGGTTATGGTAAACTACAATGGTTAACATCAAATTTAAAAACTTTATTGATGATGACAAGGGAGTGGGATGTTTGACAAGACACAGTGTTAAGTTGACTTGGGAATGACAAATTGCTGTGGAAGACGTGATATTTTAACCCCAATAAAGAGCACCTGGAGGAAGCAGCATCATCTTAAGCCTAATTAGCCTAAGCTATTAATATCTGAATGACAGCTTCCAGAGGTCTTAAATTAACAGCCAATGAGAAATGCCGTCTTATTACTCCGATAGCACGCGAGTATTTCACACCTAAGCCCTGCCACGAGTTTCGAGGATAGTGATGATCACGAAATATGACCGTGTTAGAACGTCAGAGGTTAACGCCTTCTGATTTACACCTCTCCTAATTAACTGTTTTCAAGAAGTAATGTTTGTGGTCTGTTGACTTAAACTTTGATCTAGATATCTTCCATGGTAATATACACTATTTTGATCCATTTTGCGACCGCAACCGCCACATATTTCAGACGCAGTGTGTTGGGTCATGAGATTATTATTCTGTGTCACTGGTTTTCAACCAGGTCAAGAATAATGATTTTAAACCATTGGGCTGGCACGCCGCCATATGGGTGAACATAATAAGTGTACTGTGAAATCCCAAACAAAGTAACAAACCAACGTACATGTGAGTAACAAACATTTGAGCCAATATATTTAATAACAAAGATCACGATACAGCACATGTGTCCAATGGTATAGATTGGTTGATGCATTGGTGTTTAACGCCGTGGCCAGTGGTATTAATGTTGCGGTGGTGTGTTTCAGGAGTATATAGACAGCGACTCAACACAATAAATTAATGTGAAAGCATTTCAAGTATTTTGGAAAGAAAAGGTTACTCAATTTATAAGTATGTTGCTAAGTTATTTAAGAAATAACAATTGTTGGAGATTTGCACATGAACTGGTTGACATTGATGAAAACACATGCCAAGACAAATGAAAAGGTTTATTGGGTGCAAGGACAAACAATATCTAAAATATATAAACTTGAGGTATCGCTGTATTAAATAGACAATTACAGCTGATCATCGAGGGAACGTAAGGCCCTAAACTAACGAAGATTTTAAAACTAAACGTTTCTTATTTTAAAGGTATTTTTTTTTGTCTCATAGACAGAAGGTCTATGGTTGTTTGTCCAAAGCGATTGGTTCGTATGACATGAGCTTACACTCAATCAGGAAAGGTTAGCAAGTGTCAGAACAAATCCCTTGTAATCTCCTCAGCAGCTTCAAACTGGCTTAGATATTATCACTTGGTGCTCTACGAGTAAAGGGCCACCAATAATCCGATTTGTTGTGTTGTCAGGTTTGCATCAAGCTCTCATGTCGTGTTGGTTGTTTTCAATGATGCTGGGAGTTTACTCCATCTATTGCGCAGGTTGGCCATTAAAGAAGTGAAAGACTGTAACCTTTTTAGCACAGCGTAAACAAACATTTGTATACGTTATATGGGATATATAAACACTGAACCACCTACAATCAATGTGTGTGTAAGAGCTGTTCAATGTAATAAAAATGGTGATATATAAACCATTAGATGATAGGTGAAATCCAGTGCTAGAATCTCGAATGAGAATTGTATACAGACTGTGGCATTACTTATTTATATATGTAGAGTCACTGTAGTATTTCTCCTACTAGTAAATACGCAACTAGGAACACAATAAGAGAAGGTTATTTCTAAGCGTATCTTCCACTCGGTGAATAAACGTAGTTCATGTTGTGGCGGAAGGCTATCATATCAAATTAATTAGCATGCATGCGGCATAGTTTAATTGTCAGGTCGGAACTAAGGCATCGACTGTCTTTCATTACGACATTACGACATTTGTCATTTAACCTACACTTTTTTTAATCCCATGTCGGGGAGATTTTATAACTACAACCCGACACGTTCCTTGTAAATCCATACAGAAACATAATTAGATTTCGGATGTACTCCATCGATATTTGCTTTCTCTGCGCGTAACGGATGTGACAACTTTATTGCAACTCGTTCATGTTTTTATACATGTTGAAAGACAAACAAAAGCATGTTGAAAAAAGAAGAGTCCTATCGAGAAACAAACCTATTAATGAGTTCTAACAATATTGTAACCTGTAAGTGAGTTGTGGCTTTATTCCATCATCAGAAGTCTATTAACTAGAAGTATGCAACTAACCGGTACTGTACACCGAGCTCTGTGTTATAACGCATGATGTGACGTAGCACACAAGAAAATTCATAAGAACGCAACTTTTAAAATGATGCACGATGGGAGATGTCTAGTTTTGAGGGCCATCAACTCTCAAAAGCTGAACTGTAAAACTCCTCTAGAATCAAGTTATTATAATTTGCATTTATTTGTCAACTTATATATATATATTTGTTTGTATATAAGATATTATTAGAATGTATTACATTCCTTATAAAAACAAATAGAATAATGCGATAAGTAGAGTGAAAATAATTTCTTAATCGCACTTCTTTGACAGATGATGGTTTTGATTTCCCCGAGCATGTACATTTTCACACAACTTTCGAGTCTCAAATAATTCCCTCGCAACTAAAAGGATAAGGGGCTGAAATGTGACGTCACTGTTTCTTGTTGGTCTACAATGTCGTCGAAATTACTATATGGGAGTTGCATACTCCTAGTTAATAGGCTCGTGGTATCATAAATAGTTGATGAAATGTATAGTTCAATTCCATGCAAACTATATAGCTATTAATTTTGTCAACGATTGATCAAAAGAAGAATGTTTTAATACAGATACAGTTGACGAGACAGTATCATTTAATTAATGTCCGTGTAATGTATTTCGTACAAACAATTCTATCAAAACATTGACAAGAAACCCTCGCTTGACTCGGAAACAGATGTTAACTGATTGATTAATGGACACATTCAAGTAGAACTTATCTGGATCTCGGCTTAATTAAAAGTTATCAAACGCTGATTTGATTGCCAATATTGTAATTATAGGGTTTTCAAAAATTTGCTTATCCTTATAAAGTGATAATATAATAATATTTATTAAAACTAATTTTTAAAGACAAAATGTTTATTGCTTAGAAATTTTAAAATCAACGCTGAATTTGAACAAAGCTACTTGACTTCCTCCTACAAAGCATATCAATTTTCCGATCTGCCGTGGTTACGTACGCGTTTGTTTACGATTTTATGTTGACACCTAGACTTTCATTACAGATAGCCTAATGCATCTCTTAAACAATACTGTACGACTTTGTCGAAAACAACGACAACAGACAAATAAAAAAAGAAAAAAGGAAAAACAAGAAAATGCGCAACTATTCCCAAACGTATTTTTTATTCGCAATCCAGATATGGCGGTATAACAAACATACCGTGGTCTATCTTATTTCATCTCAAAGATATGTCAAGTTAATAGAACATGTCAATTCCAGTGTTAACAACAATTTATAAATTCTGCTGCTAACTGTGGAAGCAACATCAATCACCATTTTAAAAAACCGGCGCATTCTATACATTTTAAGAAATGTTCGTAACTTAACAATCCCAGCACGCTCGTTAACGCAAAAAGGTTCTAGAAAATGCTAACCCAATATCATATACATCAATTATCTTTGCAAATCTTCAAAGAGTCATTGGTTAAAAAATACATTAATTTAAAGGAAAACGAGTTGGTACATTTGTCCGTAAGGACAGAAGGAATCACTGTTAATCATGGGATATATTTTAATTAGCCCATGCTTGGGTCAACAAGTTATTTCTCGTGTTACGATCTAATGTCAAGTAAAACACTCAAGTGTGTTTCTACTTAAATAGTCGAGAAGTAACATATATGAGCATATTATGGATGACTTGAGGGATGGCGCGTATCAGTTGATGATGTTCACGATAATAATCATAAACGAAAATGCCAATTGGTTTCATCGGATAATTTTTTGAATTAATTGCACTGTGTAGTCTAAACGATAAAAAGGTAACAGCATCCCTTGTGGCCTTCGAGGCTTCGAGGACCAGCATTTGTATAACTTTATTTTAGGTCATGAAAAGACGATGACCAGGCAAGAGATTACAGCATCCCAAATCATCATTTAGGTCATGAAAAGATGATGACCTGACAAAAGATAACATCAACCTTAGTCACAATCTAGGTCATTAAATGATGATGACCACACAAGAGATTACAGCATCCCAAGTCACCACCTGGGACATAAAATATAATGATCAGACAAGAGACAGCAGCATCCCAAGTCACCATTTAGGTCATGAAAAGATGATGATCAGATAAAAGATTACAGCATCCCAAGTCACCATCTAGGTCATGAAAAGATAATGATCAGGCAAGAGATTACAGCATCACAAGTCACCATCTAGGCCATGAAAAGATAATGATCAGACAAGAGATTACAGCATCCCACGTCACCATCTAGGTCATGAAAAGATGATGACCAGACAAGAGATTACAGCATCCCAAGTCATCATCTAGGTCATGAAAAGATAAAGATCAGACAAGAGATTACAGCATTCCAAGTCACCACCTGGGACATAAAAAGATGATGACCAGACAAGAGGTTACAGCATCCCAAGTCACCATCTATGTCATGAAAAAAAAAAGATCAGACAAGAGATTACAACATCCCAAGTCACCATCTAGGTCATGAAAAGATAATGATCAGACAAGAGATTACAGCATCCCAAGTCACCATTTAGGTCATAAAAAAGATAATGACCAGACAAGAGATTACAGCATCCCAAGTCACCACCTGGGACATAAAAAGATGATGACCAGACAAGAGATAGATAATGATCAGACAAGAGATTACAGCATCCCAAGTCACCACCTGGGACATAAAAAGATGATGACCAGACAAAAGGTTACAGCATTCCAAGTCACCATCTCGGTCATGAAAAGATAATGATCAGACAAGAGATTACAGCATCCCAAGTCACCATCTAGGTCATGAAAACATAATGATCAAACAAGAGATTACAGCATCCACAGCCACCACCTGGGACATAAAAAGATAATGGTCAGACAAGAGATAGATAATGATCAGACAAAAGATTACAGCATCCCAAGTCACCATCTGGGACATAAAAAGATAATAATCAGACAAGAGATAGATAATGATCAGACAAGAGATTACAGCATCCCAAGTCACCATCTGAGACATAAAAAGATGATAACCACACAAGAGATTACAGCATCCCAAGTCACCTGACAATAGTTAACAAAATCCCAGGTGACCATCGAGGTCATCGTTTGCAAACTTGTAATTTATATCTTAAATAGAGGATAAGCAGAAAACTCTTGAATAAAAAAGATTATTTGAGTTTACATATTTCTTGAAGTCAAACAACTAGTTTCTGGTCTTATAAAGCCAACAAATGCAAAAGCTATAGAAATTCATTTATGATGCTAATCGAAGTTATTGTCTCAATCAGATATCTACAAGATATATGGTGAAAGAGGGAAAACGCTGAACGATATGTCTAAATATTTTAATGAAAAAGGCATGTTTCTCCTCATAATCACACCTCGTCAGTATATGATATCATTATCACAACAGTAACATTTTTTTTGTCTACAAGTATTTGGATACCTTTTCCAAAGGCAATAACAGGCAGATTTCGCCTGCTTCTAAAGCACACAAAGCTATTGTCGCTTGCGGAGAGCGAAATACTTATCAGCATCACCTTTATGGTAAAAATCGATATCAATTCTGTTCAAGTTGGGTTGTTTTTCTTGTGTGTCACGAATTCCAATTCGGAAATGAAAACTTGCCTCTGGTTGGTAGTGATGGTGGACATTCATTTTCACACACTTATTTATTGACCAAGAGCATGATCCCATGAACTGCCACGGTTTGGATCCTAATAGCTACTGAAAAAGTCATTAACAGATCCTAATTATCAGTATTAGTATCAGTACGTGTCAAATATTTTACCTTTAAAAAACAGTTAAAGTATAATTTAAAGTATTAATAAAATAAGATATTATAAAAGTTCAGAGTGATACTTCGATAGTATGATTACTCGAAAGACATCCTAAGGGAAATATCTCCGGACGTTTTCCTGTGGCTGCGAAGATTGCGAGGTGGTTTTTACGAGGTTCCTTCCAGGTTTTCAAACAAACACCGGCAATGCAAAGTCGTCATAAAAGTGAAATACTCTTGAGTACCAGTCAAAGCATCAATCAAACTAGTTAATCAAAACTCTTTCAAACAATACCGCTTTGAAAGATATCCTTGTATAACAAATAAGCAATACTTATTAGAGAGCAGGTGATACACCATAATACTTTGTTTCCATTTCTAACGTATGAAATGTCGTATATTCATGAAAGAGAGGTCAAGGTCGCCTACACATGATTACTAGGTGCTTTCTGTGCTTAGGGCATCAGGAAGCGGAATTTTTGCTGTGTTTTTTTGTTTGTTGTCATCATTTGTTGCCAGTGATGTGTGTGGGTGGGTTTTCTGCACCCATATGAATAAAACAGTCAGAATTAAAACCCCAGTGAAACAAACACGTTTATATTTGATATGAACTACCTAAGGTCTACAAAGGATCCAGCTGACATAACTGTTTAGAGCTGAACAATATCAGAATAATTATATCAATTAGTAGGTAATTGGTGAAATCCAATGCTTGAAGATCAAAAGAGATTTGTATACAGGTAACAATACTGATACGTATATTTCGTGTGATTTGAATATTATTCACAAGAAAGTAATAATAGAACGTTATTTCCTAGCGCCTTCCCGCTAAGAGAATAACTGGAGTTGATGTTGTAATGTTAGGCTATATGTAAACATCATTATCATTTAACCATAACTTTGTGAAATCCCAGCTCAGAACGTTAATGGATACAAGTTGGCACACATTCCTCTAAAGGTTTCAAATTCCCATTATGTCTATTTCGGAAACAACGAATAATTAGATTTTGAATGTGGTCTAGTGTTATTTGTTTTTTTAAGACATAACCGATGTGACACTTCTAACGGCACTCAGTCCTGCTCCATACATGTGTGAAGGCAGATAAAAGCGCATGGAATAAAGCAAAATTCCGAATCAACGCGACTCGCACATACAAGATATAATTCAATTCAATGCTAGCTGCTCCGCTATTTGTCGATGGCTTATCGTCAGCAGAATGTATTGATGATCAGGTCGAGTTGGCGTGACAGATTCAATGTCACTCCATTAACGAGCGTTGTACATTTTATATCTTTAAATGGATCTAAACATTGGCAAAGCCTTATTTCGCAATGAAATACAAGTATGGCCTGGTTGAACTGAAGGAGAATGCAAAAGCGAGCGCAACCATTGCGACTTTCTGCGCGAATCATCCTTCATTCTAAAGGAGGGGATGCGCGGGTGAAGTCTCAGAAGTCGAACAGCCAGGCGAAGACATGTGAAAAAGTACAGAGGTCGCGCAGTACATGCCCTCTGCATGCGTTCTCTGATTGGCTGGCATAAATAGATTAGCGCGACCTTTTCCCCCAAAAATCTGTCTGGAGGAAATCTCTGTGGTTTTCAATTGTTGATATAAATATGACAGTTAGTTGGTTTAAACCAATTAATCACCAGTAGCATGGTTCACGCAGACCCGCAGGGTTCTCTGGATCTAAACCATTTCCATATCCAAGTAGTCCGTTTTGAAGGCTAGGTTAGTAACATCTAATTATTAGGATATTACGTAACACCTTTGATGGTGTTTTGATGCATTTGTCAGCTAATGTTGATAATGTCATATAATGTTGCAGAATTTCAACCAAAATATTTCTTATTTTGTTTGTTACTACGTCTAATAAACCACGAAATTATTTACAAGTTTCTAATGTTCAAAATGTTTGCATTTTTACGCGTGTCCCGAAATGCGATAATCCTGCCACCTTTGTAAAGCGAGTCTATCTCACGATCAAAGTCGAAACGTCTATTAGTATTTGTCAAAACTACCTGTGACTTATTTAGATTCATAATGAAGGACCTTTGTGAAATGCTGAAGTTACGAATTATTTTTTTATAAGTCGTTAAATATCTCTAAATTGCCTGTTGATTTGTTTCTTAAAGATAACTTTCATGGACGTTTTGCCAGTTTTGTTTAAGTTGATTCGTTCACTCTATTGTTCCTAGATTTGTTATCTGACTTCGTTATTAGTTCAGTTCACCAAACCAGCAGCATCTAATGCTATCCACCGAAACTTTAAATACAATCGACTCCTCATCTATATCGTTTCCCAATATGTCAGAAAATAACGAAAAATGCAGTAAAGGTGGATTCTTGGCCATACGTATATACATCCTGAACGATTGCTGGAAAAACATTCGAAATAGCTAAGTAGTTTGTAGAATAACACGATTATGTTTTGTGACTGTTTGTGTCTCTGGGGTAATGGTACAGTAAGGGTATTCCAATTATATGATCGCTTGCCCCGAAACTGTTTCACACAAATTTGTTACACATGCATCTTATCTCAGAGAGCACAATTGCATTGGAATCTCACAACAATCACACGCAATCTACACTGGCCTACACTTCTGTCAAATTAATTTAATATGAATTCATCCCAGAATCAGAATTGCGAGGAGTGTTTCGTGTAGCAGTGGCAATTTCTTTTTTACAGCCATAACCCGATAACTATTTCAATGCGTTTAAAAAAATCAGCTTTATCAGGTTATGGTAAAATTTGAAACATTTATTGTGTGTTTTTACATTTTTAAACCATACAGCTTGATTTATTTGTAGTGTACACGACGTATACGTGACATTTTGTGCTGTATAATTTTTTGTCATGGTTGTGCCATTGTATACATTTTACAAAATCAAATAATTTGGGAGAACAAACAAGTTTTTATATTAACTTTTCGTTATACTTGCTTTAGAAAGATTGGAGATGTCAGGTGTCTGAATGTTACGTAATAAGTAGTTTTCAGTGTTCCAGAAATTAATTTTATTTAGGGTTTGCGGTATACGGAAACACAAAAAGCCAATGAATATTCATGTATTAGACAAATTTTTTTTGTCTTTATAACACGTATTGGCGAAACTGTTTGTCTGCACACGCAAGTCAGTCTAGCATTTGTGTCTATCAACATGTCCCATTTGCAATGCAGTGCCGCATAAAAAGAAAGCAAATGGAAGTAAAGCGAAATCAAGCAACGCTGAACACGGCTTATGAAATTACAATGAAGGTGGCTACAGGAATGTCCCCCGAGATGGTTTCTAAAGGTCAAGGGTGATTCACAAGAGAAAGGTTTAATTGATTAACTTCCACTATAAGTCGTGCCAGCCACAGTGTCCCTGGTTAGGTCACATGACATTATGGAACATAGCTGTGTCTTCAGAAACCCATAGAGACTCTGTTCCAATGCACAATTCAGTTGTATTGTGTGGTTTGAGACTTGACTGCGCTTCCCAGTATCCCTATCGTTATTTACATTGCTGTCATGTTATCCAAACCTGATTGTGAAACGGCGACGAAATAACCATGTAGACAATATAATAATCTACTTCAGCTGCGTTTTTGGCTTAATTCGGTAAAGGTAATCGAGATTCCACTCTTGTAAAGGTCGTTTATCCCTCCAGGAAATTGATACAAAATAGATTCTAGCCTGGTCCAGAACTAAAGCTTAAATTTTACGATTATGTGCTACCGTTGAGGCAGGATCGTTGGCTATTATGATAGGCCTTACGCTATATCAGCAACACACATTGAGTAAACTTTTTTACATGACTGCTGCGCTGTAGGGCTATACACTGCAGTTAAATTGGTAATACACCGCAAAACATAACAGTGAAGAACTATGGGTACTAACATTATATCCAGTAATATTTCTTTTTTAAATTGTGCATGCCACAGCTGTTGTAAACAGTTGACACGTCATTGCATGACATCGATGTTCGGGTCATGTCGAAATCAACCTTTTGTGAAGAAAAAAAACAACGACACAAAAAAAGACCCATATATCACATAATGTGTCATACGGGTGTGACATAAATACACATAGCTTAACAGTACAGCGTATACCATGGCTATTAAGTGTAGGTCGTATCAAATTAAGTACTGACATATGCACCTTACTTTAAGTTCAATATTGTAAGCACACGGACATGTCTTTAGACGATGGCTACATTGATGCAACCATAATTTCGGGTGAGCTAAACGAATTAAAGATAACAAATTGAATGGATTGTTCTTCAGACAAGCAAATCCTAAAAATTACAAACACACGTAGCTATACTTAAAGGATAAAGGAGCTACTATTTAACTGCAATGAAAACAGCAAATGCATTCAGTAAATGAAAACATTCGTGTTCTAACGTATGTCATCCAAATTAAAATGACGTAACTATGCACTAATCGTTTTAAGTCAGAAGCCTCTATTCTGCAAACCTCCGTGTTATTGTAACTTTAAAACACGTAACTTTGGATAACACCAATATACAATTTGTGTAATTCCTAAGAATAAAAGACATTTGATAGCGTTTTACTCAGCTAACTATACTTTGGGAAATTAACGGTGGTGAATCTGATTTGTCAACATATTTAGCATATTTGGACATGCAGAGATAAGTATTTTTGGAACACATGCGCGAATAAATACTAGTTTCTATTTAATTGACCGTGTTTAAGCGTTATCTAAGTTCCCATCAGGAGTAAGGTACTTTACCTTAAGGTAAAAACACAAATGTGAAAATATTATTCAAAATCTCTAAACACTTTTTAAAGGCTAATTGTAAGGGTTAATGCATACCATCGGGTATGCTAGTGGTTCGATCGCGTCTTTAAGTATACACAGATTTACATACATGTATGCAATCACACTGAAACAGAAAAATTTGCGTAAAAACGTAAACACTTACCGTTTAGAGATGGGCCTAGTGGATAGATGAGTGGGCGTACTTGTATCTCATGGCGTGCTGATCTGTGTTTGATGAGAATCAGGAAGCCGACGTTGAAGAGTGTTTGGCGAACACAGAACGCTCCCTGTTAAATAGATGATCTTACATGGACCCAGGGGCGAGTTCTTTATGAGGTTACGACAATGGCTGGTCAACGCAGACAATATCTTAACCAGCCAACAACATTAGCCTGTTATCTGTTATTGGTACATGATAGCCTTAGTTGGCGGTTGGCGGTCCCGGTTTCAAATGACAGTCGTTTGTGTAGTAATTCGGGACGATGGCTTGCTGTATATATCACTAACGTAATTATGGTTGTTCGCTTATAGTGGCTTTCCCGCTAGATGACCGCTTCTGGAGTGATATTGATCGTCTAGCGTTGGCCATGGTTGATGTAGAATACCAGGTGTCCAACTGGCGTTACCTGATCACTCTCCCTTAGGAATCTCTGGGAACAATAGTCCATCAATCTACAACCGTCAGCATCGATCAGCTCATAATTTTTTAGATTACTGCCTAGAACACAAGACGAATTCTGTGTTCACGAAGCTCTCTCGTACCGAATCGATCAGCATCATTTTATTTTATAAGTGACAGGTGTTCAGTTCTGATCTTTCAGACAACCACCGTAATACAATACTAAGCACAATTCGCTACTTAATTGCTTTTTCTACCAAGATAAATAAAATCACCGATTGGTTATTAAATGCTTGAGTTATTTTAAAAGGAGTCAAGTGCGCTGAACTGAACTGCTTCAAAAATCACCACGCAAATTTGTGTAAATCATCCAACATGAGAGGACACATTATCAGGTGAAACAAAGCTGCTTGCAGCGTGTTTATCTGTACCTTCTCTCGTTGGCTTCTCTAGATATGGATTCCCTGATATTGTTATTATTATTATATATATAACAATTTGGTTGTGACTGATTGAAATCATCTTGAGTCTACCGCTAAAGTCTTTGATTGAATGTTTATTGTTAGAACTGAGTCACTGTCTTGTATTTTGTTTGAGCCGTGCTGAAAGATTTCATCAGATTGTTTTGTATTCGCATCAAACTGGCCAGCTAAGATTATGTGTGTTTTAAGTTGCATTTAAATAACAAAATCAGATGGTATTTAAGAATCGGCAAAACAAAACACAGCATAATATATTGTATTTTAAATCCGAAAAAAAAAGACAAGATTAGGCTCTTATTGTCGAGTCACAGAAAAAATAACTACTTTATACTGCATTTTGCTAGCCGTATTTCAAGGATTACTGTGTTTTGAGCCGCATTTAAAAAACAACAACAGTCTAACAAGATTAGATTGCATGTTTTCGAGTCGCATTAGAAACAGGAGCTACAATTAACGAACAATGCTAAGAAATAAAAAAAAACCAACAATACATGTACAATCTATGTAGATTAACAGCTGAATTAGGTGCCTAATGTTACATCAGTATACGTTGTTATTTCTTTACACTGGTTTCAACGGTATTTAGTCTTTTTTTAATAAGATTTACATTCATGCCTGCATGTCACTATACAATAACATGTACACACAGTTTTGTTTGTGTAATGTCACAAAACAAACTGGGGACAAGATTGTTTAGTAACACCAGTTAGGGATGTTGATTTACAACTCTTCAGACAAACGTATAGCTGGACTTGCAATGATGTAATTCTTAAGTAAAGTGCTGGTATCGCGACCCTACCAACATTTTTGACTTTCCTCTGTTAGAGCCAATCTGTTACTATTGGCATATAGATGCTACGGGGTATTGTTGTGGTCTTGTCCGTCCGATATGGCAATGACTCCGAAACAAAATTCCTAATACTTCCAATGATACTTCACACATCTTTATTTGGTGATCAATCAGAAGTCTATCAAAAATAAGCTGCAGAAGCTTATATTAAAGAGAGTCACGTGTCCTCATTCAAATACCTGTATATTATCCCTCTTATTTCTTTGTAAGCCTCTACCCAATCGTTTTGGGACTTCACTGGCAGATAAGTTATGCATAATACTTCTACACTATGTTTATAATACACACACTAGTCATATTTGTGCCCCATGTCAAGGGGTTTTGGATAGCAACGCTTCATGTTATTCTGTTGTTTTTGTCCCATTTCGCTCATAACATCATTTATTCGACAGAGTAACTCGAAACGTTCTCCACTTTAAACATCATAAACTGTAATTTTACGTCAGGAACAATATATTATTTTTAGCCCCATACTATATCCGATGGGAGAGTAAAATAATAACGGTGCGTTTGTCTTTTTTTCGAGGGAATATTCGTTGGAATAATCTAGTTTGTCTTTCTTTATGACGAATATTCATTGGAATAATGACAGATTTATCTCTCCTAGCTTCATTTAATAATTGTTGATATTTATTTAGATGGCGTGTGACAGTGTGAGAGCTTAAGCAAATCATCATTTTTCACCTTTCAACCAAAACTGACCACTATGTTTAGACCATATAAACCAAATAAAATGAAAAAAGTTATTTTCAATACCTCCAATGTAAAAATCCTTCCGAACGTATCCAGGATTTAACAAAAAAAGTTTTGATTTAGTCAAAACAACAAATTTGACAACAGGTTACAGCTATTTTGACTCTAATGTTAAAGCATACAGTACGTGTCTTCAAAAGTAACACCGACTATCGAAAGCCCGGCATATTTGTATAAATAAGCTACTTCATTGACGATATTGGGCTAACATAGAAGGACATACATATCGTGACTAATGGTAAGTGATACTTATTAACTTGGTCTACATTTTTTCCCCGTAAATTCAACGAAACATATTTAAATACACTGTTCAAAAAAAGAAACGCAAAACCCAAATATCAATGTAAATTTGATGGTATTCAAGGACGTGTAGATCAGCGGAAAAC
>JAVFBZ010080791.1:0-26308 GCA_032466195.1 Katharina tunicata | reverse complement strand
CTCAGAGGGCCTTACACGTAAACGATATGCTTACCTCCTCTACAGTCAAATAGTTTTCTCTAAGAGGCGAATATTTTTTGTAAAAGATTATATATAAATATTTTTTAAAAATGTAGACGAAGAAAAGTTTTCTTGCCCCCACCGAAATTCGAACTCAAGTTTCTGGCTAATAGGGTCAGTGCTCTAACCTTTATATCTATAAATATAGAGGAAGAAAATATGCATTCTAACTCCGGACTAAATGAAACAGTAAAAAAAAACAACAGCAAAGAATTCCACATTCCCCTTCAGAAAAAAACAAAACAAAAACAGGCACAAAACAAGAAAAACCAACACAAATTCAATTAAAAAAATGAAAACTTGTACACACACGTATACAAAACCTGCATCGAACCATGTATAAAGCCTTGATCGTTATTGTAACTCTTAGCCAAATAAATATATTCAGTTGTTATAGGTTTATTATACACTGGATCCCACCTTCATGGATGGAAAGCCAATATAACAATCTCCAAAGGCGATGGTCATTATTCTAGCTGAAGCCGTGAATGGAAATTATAGGTGTAGTGTGGATGGCTTGATGCTATTCAAATCTAGCTCTTCACAAATTTACAGTTCTATTACAGCTTCTATGTATTCTTTCAACAAATCAGACTATCGATCAGCTGTAGGTTGTGTTTATTGATCACTCATCGATTAGCTGTCAAGCCATATAACTGCCTGGGCCTTCCATACAAACACATCAGTGATACCTCTCTAGACAACTGCAATAAAACACAACCTTTAACAGGCAGTCGTCAGCGGCTAATGTCTTCTACCAGATGGTATGGTTCAGCAGTTGACATAAGTTAGTATGACAGCTTTTGCCGTGCGTCAAATTTACTTTCAGAAAAAAATCCCCAAATTTATCAGAAGAATTAGGAGCTTGAAGAAGAAAGAGACTTAACACACATGTCTTCCTAGATTGAAATATCTGGTAGATAGTCAGCGTAACGTTGTCAGTTTTGGTGTTCGTTTTCTTAGAAAACGTTGAGCTTATGAAAAACCGGAAGCTGCAACCCAACGAAGTGGTGCTCGTAGATGAGACTTAAGATCGTCTTGGCTCTCTATTCTCTGAATAATTTGGTATCAAGCAGAAGGTATCCGTATAGTAAAATACAAAATGGGATTTTAAGTAATTACCTTCAACCACATAACTCAATTCACCAGTAACAAATGAATGACATATAACCTATAACATTTCGTTTATGTTTGTCCTGAAGCCATTATAAAACACTTCCTTCAAAATGTTTCTCCGTGACACATGTAGCATAAGTAATTTTTATTCTAATAAGAACATAGCTAAAATTTCTTTTACTGAAAGATACAAGGATGATTGTGAGTTTGATACCAGCGAAATAAGCATGAGCAGATTTGGAAACTTATTTGGAAAATGAAACAACAGGTAAACAGTTGGAAATTAATATGTACCTTTCTAACCATAAATCTGAGAACTGTATCTTTGTGTTTATTTGTTGATCAGTTGATCAGGGATTAACAAAATGATATTTCCCTCATATTCCAATAGGCGAAGTAATCCATCCTCTATGTTAGTTTTAAGAAAAAACAAGATAGAAACCAAGGACAATACGACAAACTTAGTTCAACAAAACAAAGTGTAGGACAACGTTACAAATCGTCTTCCTGTAACCCTGAGCCCAACTAGCATAGTCAGTTCTCAACAACCACCCACGTCTTCATTATGAATTTTCAGAACATCATCGAACAACTACAATGTTACAATTGCTCGTCTCTGATTGTCTTCGAAGAACAAGCAATGTATATAAATATCTAACAAATTTACCGACAATTCTGAGGAAGTGTTAGAGAGCTTATAGATATAGCTGGGGGCAGTGTAGTGAGAAGTGGGTATAAATCAGTCCTGTTTAAAAAGACGACACACATGGCGTATTGGTAATTGAGCTTGGCACTTTTGATTGACAGACTCAAGTGGAGAATTGACTGAATCAGATTAAATTGCAACCCTACTCGAAAACTAGTTTGCACACAGTAGCACGAGCTTTATCCCGCCATTTAATTGCCAGCCATACCGTTACACGAGGCAAGATTCCCAAAATAGAGGCCACCACCAAATAGACAGTTGACTTGATACAAATTCGGATCTTCTCCCCAATAACGAAAGAAAATTAACTTTGCCTATCGTGTCTCTTGTTAGAGGATCAACTTGTGAGCGTTCAGTTTTATATCACCTCTCCTTTACATGGTATGTGTTTTAATTGAATAAATGTTAAAACTAGGGAAGGGCTGAGTATGTATAAATCTATTAAGGCGTCAGCGACGCCTATAGCCTAAGTTCTTATATTATAATATATGACACCTGAATACGTGTCAAGTCGACAACAGTCAACAGTATCTATATTCCCCTTCTAGTGAGACCTGCGGGCCTTTTAGAATGAACATGAATATATAAAACAGATACCACTTACCATTAATTATATGTAAGCATTCTACACGTTAATCCTGAAATCCAAGTTTTGGGAAATTACTTTAATACTTCAATGTAGCTATAAACTTAGTAGTTGTTCAAATGAATGTAAGGTTAACTTTATGGTCAGTTTCGTTTATTTGGTATACTATTACCAATAGGGCTTGGTAAGGTATCAAAGAAATTTGATAATCAACCAACTTCACAGTGCTAGTGAACTGAAATGCAAGAATTTTGGTGAACATATTTAAAAGAAAACAACAACAGAAAATCCCAAACAAACAAAAAAACAAACAAACAAAGAAACAAAGAAACAAAGAAATAAATAAATAAATAAATAAATAAATAAATAAATAAATAAATACAGCTAAAACTTTCATTTTGCATCAATTACGGAAAGTAACGTTAGAAAATACTTGAGCTGCTCATAGCTCAAAACAACCTGGGTGGACCAAGCTTAACCCCTTTAATTTCCAACAATGTTTCTTCCATTACTATGTACTATGCAGTACTATGTCAGGAAAACAAGGTTTAAGGCCAAGTTACATATTTGATGTGTTTAAACATTTTAATAGGTTATGAAAAATAGATCTGCAATGCTCATTGTGCTAATATATTTTGGTGTAGGAATCGAAACTGAAACTTGACATAACCAAGAAAACTAGGTTCACTCATTTTGGCGATCTTATATTTTTTCGCCTTAGTGTAATTTGTTTTAAAACTATAAGAAATTCCTCAGCAGTAGCAATTACTTTAACATTTCGTTTTCTTAAAAAACTTATCTTCTCACACATGTTTACGTTAAGTCGCAAAGCACATCGCATGAGGAATTGATACATCGTCAGCTCTCATGCAGGCCGTCTCGTGTATACGAGTGCGGGGCTGTGTACTCGTTCCTAGTCCGTGTCAAGTGCTCACTGTAGCACCCTCAACCTATCTCCCACTTAGCAAAAGCAACTTGTCCCATTAAAAATGAATTTTATTTTATCTTGCACTCAGTTTCAAGCTTTCTTTTCTACGTGATAGAACGGAAAAGCGGTGTAGAGGATATATTTTATTAATGGATATTTTTTATCTGGTGAAAACGTAAGTATTGCTTTTTCAAAATAGTAAAATCAAGGGCGTTCTAAACGCGTTAAAATTTATAAATTCTAGCCTTATAATTGTATTATGTGTGATTTAGAGCAGGTAGAAAACAAACCATTGAAGAAAGGTTTTCAACAGCTGAATTATTAATGTATCGATAATTATATGGTGTACTTGGTGGGCAAACCAGTAGTCAAGAATAAATTGTTAGTATATACTAACAATGGAATAGATGTAGAGTTAACTGTTGATGGATTATGGGACCTCACAGAGCTAGATGTTTGTGAAGGCGATTAACAGCTACTGTATTAACCATTATTGTAATATCAAGTTCTCTGCTAACAAGATAGAAGAAAGCTGTCGCCTTGGCAAAGTTGTGAAAATCCGTTTCTATATGCCTATAATGTTTTGTCTTTGTACACATGGAATGTTTGGTTTGATTTATATCAAAACAGAATCACATGTCTTTGTGTGGAGGAATAAATCCATAATCACGCACTTGTCTTCCTCAAATACAAATGTTATAAGTCGAGATATATTTGACAATTTTTCTTTAGTACACTAACACTATATTGAGGCATATTCGTTAAGTTTTCCTTTATTATTCCTGTTTTTGTCTTTTTTGTTATAAAATAGATAAAGCACTCTGTAAGATGATTAGTTTAAAAATGCAACGAAGGGAATCAGTTGACGCCTCGTAGTTCCCGTAGGCATAAGCAAAAATAATTGTACCCAATTGTTAAACAAATTGAGGTGATCTTGGGCATATAAATGAAAAAATAAAAATAAAAGAAATATATATGAAAGAAATAGAGAAAAATGGGGAAAATGATTTACACACAACACGAATTGAACATAATGAAAAACATAAGACAGAAAAATACTTTGTATGAGCGATAATATTTTGTAACCTTGGTGGCATTTGGAAGTATTTAAGCCTTCACATTTCTGATGGTTCCAATCCAAACATTTAACAGACGTTTGCTTTGATTTATTTCAAAATAAGCATTCTAAGAGAGACCCGGATGGATCAGTACACAATGAACATTACTCTTTAGGAAAATTACCTCGCATGATTAATTTTAAAAAAATCGTTAGTGTCCTAATATACATAAAGTGTTAATGATTTTTAAAAATATAGCTTTCGCGTATTATTATTATTATTTATTATGTAACGGCGTTGTTCAGTCGTCTTTCACAATAATAACTCCAGGTTTTTTTTTGCAACATGTATTTTTTCATATGATGTTATTATAACTTAATTGAATAATGTTTTATGACCTGTATGCTCTAACTACCCATAACAATAAAGATGTTACACGGGAATCTACTACTTAAACACAGGTTAGCGCAAAAAAGAGACATAAATATATACATTTTGTTAATTTTGGCAATGGTATCAGCGTTCGATAAATCTTACCCCCTGGTTTTCTGCATTAAACTTCATTCATACATTGTTAACCGATGCGAAGACTTATTTTCTTTGTAAAAAAAAAAGAATAATAAAAAAAAAGTCTTCGCATCGGTTAACAATATATGAATATTCTAATAGAACTTTCTAATTAGCAACATCCATTCGATTAACTGATTTGGGCAAATTATGTAGCACTATAATTGGCATCCTACGGAAGGTAGACAAAACAAATTTTGATTTTCACTACCTGTGAGAAAAAAAAAAATACAGTCTGCGGTTTAACATGAAGCGAATAAATGTTCTACCGATTTAAAAGCGTCTAAACATTTGAATGGGTTTATTCAGTTTCCATGCTCTTTTACTGTATAAAATTGTCATACAGCCTGGTCACGCTCTTTATTATGTTTATAGAAGGGACGCAGATTTTCTCTATGTATGTATGTGGTAAAAGTAGCAATGTATTCAATGAATCTCTGGTTTCTTTTCACTCGAAATGACACGGAAAGCGTTTAGTGAACATTTTGCTATAATAAAAAGGGGTGTTGGTCTTAATTGACAAACAGATTAAAGAAATTAAATTTCGAGATATAAACTGATCATCTGTTGAACGATTGTGCTTTGAAAGTTTTTAATGTATCGGAGATAAAGAAAAGTGTGTGGAGAGTTGAAATCTATCAAAAATTAGCTTTAATGTGCTATTCAAGCTGGGGTTTTGTGCTCTCCCTTTGGGCGGTAAATACATAGCCCCTGGGCACTGAAATATACGCGCGGCCGACAAATGGACGTACAAGTGGGTAAGGGAATAATAAAACACTTAAAAACTAACATTAGAAATTTAGCGTTTTTGTTATAATTTTTTATTTTACAATTTTTTTTTATAGAGACTGTTTATCAAAAAGTCACAAATCTGTCGATTTAAATAGTTTACACTACTAGTTTACCAGTTAACACGATTCAAAAAGTGTAGGTGAACGACTTCAAACTATACAACTACTAAACACATTTGATCTCCGATCTCTCTTATCAATTGATTTTTCTGTGCCTAAACTAGGATTATTAAAACTAGTTTGCGACACGAGTTTCAAATTAAAAGAATAGAAAGTACAAAATCAAAGAAAGGAACCACATACAAACTGACGAAAATAAAATTGTACGACATCTTGAACTGACGTAATAATATTGATCATAATAGAAAAAAATAACAAAGTAAACAGAACATTTATTATTAGTTAACGTCATACTCAAGGGTATTTCCATTGTACCAAGACTTTGCGATGCCGATTTATGCTGGAAAACCGGGAAAGAAACCTCGTAAAAATCACCCCGCGATAAATGCAGCCACCGGAAAACTGCATGCCCGTATATACATAATGTCGACAACGATTTGGGCATATACCGGGTAAAGAGAACAGACGTACATTGCTCAATTAACAACGATGCTTTGGTCGCTTTATATTTCAAATCGACATTTTTTACTGCGTTTATTATTACAACAAATGAAGAAATTTGACTGACTGGGGTTTTACGCCGCTCTCGAAGGAAGCTCATTTCTTTGACGGCAGTGTATCCCTACAGTAAACAAGCGACACTAACATAGCCACAAGTGAAATAAACGCTACTATATATATATAATATACATTAAAATGTAGGCTGAGCGATCTTTGTATGTAAAAAATATATATTTAGCCTAACTCACATCACAAGTTATTTGGATACATTTTTTAAACATTAAAGGTAAAAATGAATCTTACCCATGCGACATGTACTTAAATTATTGTTAGTTATTGGCACGTCTTTACAAACTTACAGATGAAGCACGTCTTTACAAACTTACAGATGAAGCGCGTCATGAGTATAAGTACAAATGAAGGACATAAATAACGTAGATATGGAAATCGTGAGTTTGTCTTGAATTTTGGTCAGCGAAGAACAAATAAATCGTATTATTGCTAATATGGCAATGTTTGGCTGTAGAAAATATTTATTATGTACTATAGATTACCTCAGTGGACCAGGCTCTGGTAAAATGTGTGGATATATCAAAGACGACAAGCAGACACATTCAGTATGTGTTACTCATTTCAGGCACAATGTAGGATTAACCTATTTATATGTGGGTGATGCAAAATCTTTTCAATTCGAAGCCTTAAAATAATATTATATTCTGCGATGAAAATGACGTATTGGATTCAGGTTTTTGAAGCATTTCCAAACAATAAACTGTTGATTGAGTTTCTTTCCGGGCGATCCTCACAGTCGATGTGAACCCCCATTGTAAGCAAAAGATAGTCTATGATTGTAGTTCCTGTATTTTTGCATTACCTTATTTCGTTACTTATTTGTTTTATATAGCATCTACTTTCAATAATATTAAAAAGCGTATGCTTTATTCGTTTGGAGTAATTCAACAAAGGAATAAATCAGAGAATAGTATACGATTCCCTACCAATAACCTTTTTTTCTATAACACTACTTGCGCGTTTTTATTGTCTATACTCAAATTTAATTAAAGCGTATTGAAAAGTCTGGCTTTAAAAACTCAGAAATAAGGAATAACGTCTAATTTACTTTAAGCGCCCAGAATTGTAATTGTAGACAGAAGTTTGCCAGATCAGAATCTTATCTCTCACAGTTAATCCAGACAGTTTGAATACCCTTTTATTTTAAATTGCATTAAATTTGATTAACTTTTATTGTATACTTAATTAAGGAAAACAAAAAATACAAAAAATAACGATGTAAATATATTTTCTTCTCAAATTCTCGATCGTCGATATAATTTAAATGAATAAAGATAATATAGGCAATACACAGGTTTTGTGACTAGCCTGTATATGTCTGTATAAGACATGGTCCGTATTACACAGCATCGTTTATTATATTTATCAACAATCTTAAATACACTAAATAAGTAGAGGTTTGCTTTTGTGTTTTCAAAATTATTTAAGACACTTAATTGTCTTAATATAGTTTCCTTTGAGTGTGGGACAGAGGAGTTTCCTAATTCCATAATTCATCATGTGAGTAAAATATTGCAGAAATATTTTAACGAAGGCTCTAGATAAGACAAAAGATGTATAATTAGTCTTATATGATCGTTTTTATTGACATAAATACATATATATGCTGTATCTACATTTATACAAAAATATATATGCTGTATGTAGTAACGCGTGCCAAGTACATCATAGCTTTGATACCCGGTAGGGCCTGCTGATAAATTTGTGTAGGCCTATAATTCATAATGACAGACTTGAATAGCATTTATTTTAAGCAATGATTCCGATCTCTCAATCACAAAAGAAAACACTTGTTCAAAATCACGATAAAATGGTCTTACGTTGTTAAAAAATACTGAAAGTTTGCCATGATTTTAGTTTCCTCTTTCTGGGTTTTAGGTGTTACCCGAATGGCGCGAAATAAGCCGAAGAACTCATTCAAGGGAAGACAACTCGAGGCAGCCTACCACACAGTTTAGCGTCAAAGTCCTCGAGCATGTCGCGATTCTAATGACCACTGGAAGGATGGTACTTGATTACGTTGATATTGGTATCTCTGCCGTTTAATTAACAGCCCTTCACGATCGATTTTCTAATATACATACACATTGGTATTTATTATGATAAGTCAATGTTTAGCAAAATCATAGAGGTCAAAGAGGGCCTTAGAGGTCAAACTGAAAGAAAAATCATTGTTCTAAATATAGTTATATATGTTCATAAATTTTGACGGACATTCTGACGGACAATAAATACATCCATTGAACTGAAGGTAGAAAGTCGGCTGGCAAAACATAATCCAACCTTTCATACCTGTTCAATTTGTTGTATATCATTGACAAAATGTATTGATCTTTATGATTTGTTCAGTAAAATGGAACTTCTGAGATTGCTAATCTGACACGAGATACACTGTAAAGCATTCTGAAGCATTTAAAAAGTAGCATAAGTCTGTTGCTGTATATGGTGTTAAATCCATGTAACAGTTTCAAAATTATTATATGATGTACAAAAATTAGCCTTTATTTATTTACTGTTTACTGTGAACGACCGTTCATTTTATAGCGGATGTTTAACAATATTGGGCAATTGACATTAATTGTTAATATATACAAATCAAGGTCCCAACATAAAAAACCTTGCAACTTACCATTACAATATGTTTTTGTGTGTATTTGATCTAAGCTTGCGATTCTGAAATTTCTCAAATAATTGTCGTAACTAAGTAACACATGATCAACTACATGGTTTTTAGTAAATGTTTAATGCGGTGAAGTTATAGGCATATTAGGAAGTGTTTTATATCATCCGCATTAAGTAAAATGTGTGAAGGTTTCTGTAGATGTAGAGGTTAAATAATTGATGGGTACTCAAAACTGAATCGAAGATTGAATTTTTTTTTATATAATGCTGAGTTATTAATAAATAAACTAGTACTATAAGAAATCTAACAATCAACAGTATTATTATTTATATTATCTATAAATTAATTCAAGTAGTCCAAAATTTAAATCTGGGATAGTAGGCGTTAATCTTTGATGTGGAATATGACTAAACATGGTAAAATCACACAATAAATCTGGTCATCTGGATAAACTATAAAATATATATATATACTGACGCTGGCCCTGCTAGCCAGAGACCCGAGTTCGAATCCCGGTGGAGGAAAGCATTCTCTACATTTATACAAAAATATATACTGACGTTGCGGCAACAACCTGTTACGTTCAACTGAGATACAAAGACATGCAACATAGCCAATATATATATATAAATCCAAGCATACTCTGGGTGAGCTGTATTTGAATAAGTGAATGAAGGTAACAAAGGTAGCAGGCTGTTGCCGCAACGTCAGTATTTATAAATATTTTATAGTTTATCCAGATGACCATTTATTATGTGTTTCTCGTAGTTTCTTTCCCTGGATGTTTGAGTGATTATGCATTCTTATATGGTAATAAGATGTGACCTTGAGTCTCGCTGACCCTGATCTGCTGAATCCCCTTTACTGTACCCGGTAGAGGTTCGACCTTAGGTATATAGGGGATGTTCCGGTAGCTGCGGAGATTGTTTTTACTGGGTTTCTTCCCAGTTGTACATCACACACAGGGAACGCGGATTTAAACCTTGAATACGACGTTAAACATCAATCAAATAAATAATCAAATTCTGTTTTTTTTCGCCTATGTCTATATCACAGGTAACGGAAATTGGATAATATCTTAATAAGAACCGATGGTGATTCCGAAAAGCCTTAAGGCTAAGAAAATGAATCGAACCACCTATCCTTAGAGTATCCCACCAGCGAACTGTGGACTTATCCAAGCAAGAGAATGTTGACCTGAAATAACGAGAATACCATTAATAGTCAGGACACTCAAATCATTTCCATAAATCTTTACATGTTACCATTGACAAACCATATGTACATTATCTCAATCTTAATCGCATTTTTGTCTCTTCAAAATTTTGCAAATTTAGTCTACCGAAGTCAAACTAAGAGCCGGATTGTGTATACGTAAAACGGACGTATCATCGACGGAATGTTGTCGGTTTGGACCACCGCATATCTATCTGTTAGCTCTTTGTACACTTATTAAATACTTTCCAGTAGACTTGAAGCAAGCCCTTAAGTTGTGTCTGTATGGCGGGTATCTGGCTGTCGTGTCATTCTACTTTACTGACAGGTTTACTCCGGCCAGGTGTTTTGATAAAACGCCTCCATTAATCTGACTGTGTATAAACATACCGACTTATTCAAGAACATCGTCAAACATTCAACTAAACTCATTCGGTTTCATATAGCTGGGAAGATGAGCATTAGATTGTACAGCCCAGAAATATGCTCTTTGCCGAAAGTAAAAACTTTTACACACACCATTCACGATTATCACCAGACAATCGCAATACATTACGTAAATATTTTTTTTGCATTTATCTGCAACTAAGTTAAAAATTTGATTCATGTCTCTGGAAGTAAAACAAGCATAATATGTTTTTTTCAGAAAACGTATTCTGTCAATTTTTCTGGAAACGGAACACTAATGCTGTTCGATTAATTAATTTGTCGACAAATCTATATGATATCCTTGTAGCTGCCTCTGACTGGAAATAATTTTTCGCCTTGCAGTTTAAACAATCCTCGGTCTCCAGGTAAAGGAATAAGTCAATCTCACTATTTGGAGATATCTCTGTGAAAATCGTTCCATTGTCCGCGAGGTAACGGTGTAGTGAGACAGCACGTGTTTGAGCAGACAACACGACAAACCCCAACGGACTTCTCGTTAATTGCTATTCCATGTTAAACGTCAACAGAGATATAAATGCGTTTTACGCGCTAAGAAAAGTCACAATTTCTAGCGTTTGACTTTTGTTTACATTGGGTATAAGGACAAGGGTATGTACGGGTGAAGGGAGAAATATAGAAAACCTGTTAACATTGGGCTATTCTCTCTCTCTACCGAAGAATTTCATCTACTATTTACCGTCCATTCATGTCTTAGACAGGAACGACATAAGTAAGACCCAAAAGACACTGACAGAGAACAAAGAGACAAATAAAAAAGACAAAAACAGAGAACCAAGAGACAAATAAAAAAGACAAAAACAGAGAACCAAGAGACAAATAAAAAAGACAAAAACAGAGAAACAAGTGATAAATAGAAAGACAAAGACAGAAACCAGAAAAGGATAGAAAGACAAAGACTGAGAAACAAGAGACTGACAGAAAGACAAAGACAGAGAAACAAGTGATAAAATCGAAAGACAAAGACAGAGAAACAAGAGACTGATAGAAAGACAAAGACAGAGAAACAAGTGATAACATAGAAAGACAAAGACAGAGAAACACGAGACTGATAGGAATACACAGCCAGAGAAATAAGAAACAGGTAGACATGTAAAGACAGAGAAACATTAACAGGCAGATAGAAAGACAAAGACAGAGAAACAAGTGATAAAATAGAAAGACAAAGACAGAAACAAGACAAGGATAGAAAGACACAGACTGAGAAACAAGAGACTGATAGAAAGACAAAGACAGAGAAACAAGAGACTGGTAGAAAGACAAAGACTGAGAAATAAAAAACAGGTTGAAAGGAATGGTCAGAAACAAAAGAGGGATAGAAAGATAAAGACAGAGACAAAAGACTGTTAGAAAAACAAAGAATGACAAATGAGACAGATAGAAAGAACAATCAAATAGAGAAACAAGAGACTGCTAGAAAGACACAGACAGAAATCCAAAGAGAGACAAACAAGCGACATATAGAAAAACAAAAACAAATAAATAAGAGAAATATAAGAAGAAAATATAGAGTAACAGAATGAAGATAGAACGACTCAGACAAAAGCAAGCGACACAATTAAAGACAGAACCATGCAGAGAAACAAGAGACGGACACAAATACAAAGAATGACAGATAGAAAGAAGATACTGATAGAAGTACAACGATAGAAAAGTAAACGAAGTATAGACGAAACTTCAAAGACAGAGAAAGAAGAGACAAATTGCAAGACAAAGGCAAATACGAATGTGTGTGTTTGATTAATGTTTAACGTTATGAAAAGCGATTCTATGGCGACCGTACCTCTCTGGAAGATAGAGAGGAAAGTTTAAGTGACCCCATGCAGTGATATCCCTTGTCACCAGTGAACGTCACTTATATACCTTAGTTACAACACAGCTAATAGCACACAGTTTAAATGATGCAATATTTATATTTTCGTATTTTTTTTTACCTTTTGAACCACATAAAAACAATGGCGTGGGCATAAAATCTTCAGCTTGCAATAAAAGTGCTGCCATGCCATCACTAGATCTCAATAGTACCCTTAAGCTTACAAGACAAAGGAGTTCTTTTCAGAAATATTGCTAACATTTTTGTGGATGAAGATATTCATGTAGCGTTTGCTTTAGAGAAACTACACACATTTAGTTGCAATCTAGCATTTTCGTCCTCGCAATCAATTCGCCTCTGGAAATATATACAGAAAACCAAATATAATCCAAGTGTACATGTGTTCAGTTGTTTTTCATACTCAGACATATTTTTGACAGGAACTGTTAAAAGTAAATGTCAGTTAAAGGTTTTAAAGATCCACAACAAAGATAGACAGTATTGCTGTTGTAATCCAAACTACCCATGTCTCTAGTTTAATGTTTAACCAATAGTATTAAGATTGTCTGAGGAATTAATCAAACGGCGGACAGCGCGTATCATGTATCAGTG
Source organism: Katharina tunicata (assembly GCA_032466195.1). Classification (NCBI taxonomy): domain Eukaryota; kingdom Metazoa; phylum Mollusca; class Polyplacophora; order Chitonida; family Mopaliidae; genus Katharina; species Katharina tunicata. The sequence continues at coordinate 13,093 of JAVFBZ010080791.1, read as the reverse complement.
ATATCTGTTTGAAATTAGCTTGCCATTTTATCTTTGAATGTCATAACTACATCTAACTATTTGATCACTGCAGAATTCCAGCTGCCATCGATAACGGTTCGATTACGGGTTACCTGTTCAAACAGAGATTTCGATAAACTTCCTAAATGCATTAGCAAAGTGATAAAGTACAGAAGAAACATGTCTAGTGTTAAGGGGCTGTATTTATTCTCCTAATCTATCTGCGCTCGGCTTCTCTCTTGTATAATCCCATGGTCTGTTCTGCGATATCAGCTAACTAACAATGTCCGATCAAGGTAAGGTCGCCTGATCTGTCCAGGTAGCGGTGCATCAAGCACGCCGGTAAGTCTCTCTTACTTGGCGCCATTTTGTTTCCGCTGCGACTGTTTCAGGTATGGGTTGTGTATCATTTGTGTTAAGATTGTATGGCTAGGACCAGGTGCGATGGTTTAACGAGCTATTAAGTACATAGCCATTGTTTCTGAGTACAGTTTTAATACGAATCAATCAAAATGAAATGAGTCCTACTGACAATTTTATATAGCACCTGTGTAGATTTTATGCCTTGTAAACAATGGCCTTATCAAACCCCACGGCCGATAGCAAATAAGAGTAAATCTTTCGCCACCAAGTTATATCAAGCCATTTTTCTCTCCAATTTTAAAACACTTTCATAGAAATAGTCAAGGTTGGCGTGGGAGGTTTTAAAGGCTAAGTAAACAGATATGCCATTAAGATAAGCATATGTAAATTTAAATTAAACATAAATTATTGAAATATACACGGTTCTTCAAATGAGTCATAAAAATTATCAACCAGAAATAAATGTATTATTTTCCTCACATAAAGCAAAATCTTCAAAGCACTTAAATAGGTATTTAACTTAAAACAATGCTGGAATATACGTTAAACATTTCCAGGACGTTAAATAGTATACAATATTTATACAAAGGCAACGGAATAAAAGTGTCCAACAATCAAATAAACCCTTTCGAAGAAATTCAGGAGCAAACATTTTAATAAAATAACCCAATTTTTTTTTTATGAATCTTAGCCAGTGAATAAGAAAAATTATTTAGTCATGAAATTATTAAGTGAGTAATTGGTTGGTATTTTGATTCCTTGATTGCTGACTGGGGATTTTGCTACTAGGCGAGAATTTGTTTTCATAAATAACTTTGAATTAAAAATAATGCCCCCCCCCCCCACAAAAAAAAAAGCAAGAAAAGGAAAATGAAAAGAAAAAGAAAATCAAAACAAAAAATAAATAAAGAAAAAAAGAAAACCCCCAAAAACTGTTCTTAACTGACAAAAACAAATAATGATAAAGAAAATCATAAAAAAACCCATACCAATGTGAAGAACGAAATTCAAGCAATTCCGCGTTTATGTTTACATTATCAATTGATCTCTATCTAAAGCTGATTAAAGTTTTAGACTCAAGTATGCGTTCATCGTGCCCTTTGGTCTACGTCACCAGTTGTCACCTGCAGAGGGTTAAAACCACAATGAAAAGCTATTAAATGATTGGACAGAGCGAAGTGTGAAGAACAAGTACACTTATTGGAGACTAGGTAAAGTGGGATATTAGCACTCGTAACTTTGACGTAAGATGAGACAAGTTTCTCTCCTCTGTGTCAATTGTTTTCTGTGCATATATTCCTCTCAATCTTATTGACCATGGTCCGTCCAGACAGAAGGATACTACAAGTCCGATGGGTGGTCCTCACATCACAGCCTCTGGACTGGCTACACGTCCATCTCCTGCTCTTCACAGCTCTCCGAACTACCAGTCTACGGTCCTGTTGTCGGGACAGAAGCCAGGTCAATCCCAACAACTGATATCAGGCCATAAAAAGACACTAGGCGTCCCAAGAGCAACTCAACAGGCGACCTGACGGCTATCATGCCCTTTCATACACACTCACAGCCCCTTTATTTCAAATAAAAATATGGAAACAGGTCAAATTTATAATTCCATTATAGTAAGTAAACAGGGAAAAATATTTATAACAGTCAATTTATTGTGAACTTGAAATGTCTCTTTAAAATCGCGTTTCCATAGCTTCAACTGGCGTGGGAAGGATGTTTATCAAAGGCAACTGAAACTCAATTATAGGAGGCCGTGAAAGTATTATTGTTATAGTTTCTAAATAGCTTCTAAATACTACGAGAGGGTGGTTCAGTGGGAGCATTCTGTACCCTGTTGCTCTCTGAGCTAAAGGGCATCACGAAGCCGATTTGTTGTGGTGTCCTGTTTTGAGCCCTGAGTTGAGTCTTATAGATGTGTCGTGATGTCTTCTGTGTGGCCAGCGTCGTTTTGGGTGATTTTCTCCACCAATTGGGCTGACACGTATCATATGAGTGAAATAACCTTAAGTACGAAGTAAAACCCAATCAAACAAACAAACAATCTTAATACTTTCATAAAACGTTTTGACTTTCTGTACTATATATGCGTGAACATTAAAAACATTTGCACCCATATAATTATAATTAACATTTGAAGTATTTTTATTTATTTATATGTATATCTATATTGGCTTGGCGTTTCGTGTCATACCCAAAGACATTGTGCTTTTATCACAGAGTTCTAAATGTCATCAAATCTAAGAGATGACACAATTCACGCAGTTTTTGCCAGCTATATAAGTTACTAATATAAGTACAATCGAATTTTGTTCCAAATCGAATGCCGACACATCATCAAATCACATACGCGTACATTACGCTTATTAGGTATGAAACGATTCATGCAATTTAATGTTCGTATTCCTCGATCGAATTCTTTGTATTCTGACGTCCGTTAGTATTTGGATGATTAGTTTTAGTTAAATGTTTATAACATTCACAACTTTCACTGAATCAAAAAGACTGAGGAATTGTGAGCGATTTGCTTTGATGCTTCAATCTTATTAACCTTTCCTCAACCATTGTTGTTCTAAACACATTCCACGCGAGTTCCACACACGATATCAAACTGTACTGGTTATAATTGTCTACATATACCTGTAAACTTGCCCCAAATAATCAATAATGAAGTGGGAAACTGTCTCACGGGCGAAGTTCCACCATTGTAGTCAAACATCAAAGAAATGGGCACAATGATGACTCGGGACAATGAGCTATCAGTTCGCCCTTCAGTCCGGTAATCACTATTCAATGAACAAATCTGCTCGTGGTTTAGCGGGTTTAGGCAGAACTATTGCTATCTATAAGGTTCTAGGTGTTTTTCGGCAGCGTAAAAGGAAGAAAGTGAGTGGTATGCCCTGGGCCAGTGAATTGCTGGGAAAAAGCTGTTCGTTAGGAGCCACACTAGGCAGATCAATAAGAGACTTTGCAATTGGATCACTCTGGACTTGCAGAGGTTCTCCCAGACCAACCATTACTCAATTAAGCCTGCCCCTGTACCCTCCAGCTAAGAGTAAAGTTAGCGCAGCTGAAGTGGACTCCATTGGCACGAATTCTATGTCCAGACTTTTACCATGGGCACAAAACGCCACTTGTGAGAGGCCCCGTTTGTGATTGTTTGTCTTTGACTCTGTGTCCAAATGCCCTCAGTTTCTCCAGCGATAATGTCAAGGCACTAACAGATCCTTATGGCTCTTTATTCGATGGATTTTAATTTAGTTCAGCTTTTGTTGTCATCTGTTGAAAAGTTTCCTCCCATTATTCACCCGGGGAAAGGTGAACTTCAAAGGCATATCAGACCATCTGGCAATGATGACAAATTTAATGGACGAGTTGTCATCCATTGAATGATCATAGGACAAAATGATTTTTGTATGACTTGAACCAATTGTCACACAGCTAGTACACGATGTCGTTGCAGAGACAATGCCTTGATTTCTGGATACCTGGACTAAGAGAAAAATGTTTCATATAATGTTACCATGGGTAATTTAATTCTACAACGACACATGCTTGACATGTTTGACTTTATAACTTAGGAATGAATGACAAGTTATACCACAGGACGTGTACGCCGGTTGATGAATAAGGTTGATTTCCGTTATATCAACGATGTGTTCGTCAGATAGTCAAAACATCGCAGGTTTTCGGGTATCAACTTTATTGAATGCTGAGTGAAATAAATATTATTAGAAGTTAATATACATAAATCTGTGTCCAGGTACAATTATCTATAAATTGTAAACGCCATTCAAAGAAAGGGACTGATTTTAATTCCATCTTCTTTCTTCGGTATTTGAACCCGACCTGTATAGACCTATGTTATGTTCCATGAATAATTTAATTGGATTTAAAAACAAGCAACAAGAAATGATTACACGATGTTGATTTTTCAAACAATTTTATTATTTTCTTTTTACGTTATGGGGAACAGAAAGAGAATGAAATTAAACCAATGAGATACAGACATTTTGTTGTCGAATAATAGCCGTACATGGATGAAGAATATTTCGTTCTTGTAGAAAGGCATTTTTTGGAAGTTAAAATTAAAACGTTTATTTATTATGATTTTGCGCCATAACATAATTTCTATATTTTGGGTAGCTACATAATAATACAATGCAAAATCAGTGTAACGTCTGCATCGTACAGAACAAATAACTTGCACTAACCGTGTTTTTTTAAATGCTTATTTTCCCTTTTCGTTAATTCTGTGTGTTGTTTTAATCAAAATATTATTTTTGAAATAAACCAAAGTGTCAAAAACTCGCTATACATCAATCATTTCGAGAACAATTTACAAGTTATTGAGTGATATTTTCGAATTTTGGCTGCCATACTGCTTCTCTCAGTCACAAATAAAATTACGTTTTAAACGTTTCCATTGGGCGAGGCGGGATTTTTTAATACATAAAATATCTCATAGAGTACCATTCTTCCAAACAAAATTGGAAATCACCTAATTGGACAAGTTAAAACCGATAAGTGCAAAAACTCAAAATTACACATATTTATAAAATATCTCATAGAATACAATTCTGCCAAGCAAAATTGGAAATCACTTAATTGGACAAGTTAAAATCTATAAGTGCAAAAACTCAAAATTACACATATTTATTCAGTACTGTTCTTTATCAGTATATATGTAGATACATGGTAGTGTTAAGAAAGTATACATGTGTAGAACTATGTTTTGGGGAGTACTCCAATGCTAGTTCAACTTATTTACACATTTTTGGAGTATAAAGAGAATGTGCTTAACACATGACGTTTAAACGGATAGTAGGTCTGTCTAAGTAGAATGTACAATCCTAATTGTTGGTTCTTGGACAGGTAAACAGTGATACCTAAGTTGAGGTATATGTGAGTTTTAAATTGAAGCCATCCGTCAATACACTTTGAGTCTCCTCATCTGATGTATTTACAACCCAGGAATCCTTATCCCATTGGTTTACCCATGTCTCAAACGACCACTTCAAATTGTCTCTGTCGCTTCGATTGTTAATACATCATCCCTATTAAAGCCTGACTTGTTCCCGCGGGTAAACTTACACCCCGAGGATTTCTTGACAAATTAACTAATATCAAAAATGATAGGGAAGAAAGTGTCGCTAATGAGTATGGTAACTCGGGTAAAACCACGACAAGTGCTTTCTCAAGTGCTTCTCTTATTCTAACTTCTATACCTTTAACGATTTCTCTTCGACTCAGTTGCTTCGCAAGTGTCCGACTTTAAGGCCGGCAGCAGGGGTTCGACACGTCAGTCAGTGAGCCCCAGACAGTTGCAAGGTCATCTTAATTACAGCGATTTCAAGGTTTGGCACTTTTCACATTTCATTTCTGCAACTGACTTGGTTAGCTTATTAAAACATAAAATGTGATCATATGGAAGAGTAGGTTAGACTAGCCGTGGAAATCTTGACCCTCCCGCTATAGCCGCTCACCGGCCAGTCGATACATTGTCAGCTTTAAGACAGGGCTTTTAATTACTGTTATATTGGCTTGATTAGAGAATAGCTTCTGGTGCCGTGAGAAACCACAGAAATCGTTAGTCTAATTGACTGCTGCCATCGGTTACATCCAAACTTCTTTCACCTTTAATTCTTTATACACGTTTCTAAAAAATTCTGACATTGGCTCAGTTTTTTGGGGGGAAGTGTGTTAAGATTCACCAGTTGATAATGTGTTTCTATGATTGAAGGCCACCTATTTGGCGGCATTACAGTGACCCATTATGTACAGGGGTGTTACCCGACTGGTAAGGCACGTGCGGTTTTAATAATAAGCAATAACAGATTTAATCATTCGGAAAATTATAATGAGGTGGCTCTTAATTATCTATGCCCTTAAGAAGTGATAACAGTGTTATGTGTGTTTTCATATTGGCGAAACCACAGAACTATGCACAATGAGGACAATATTACCATTTACAGAGTTTGTCAGGAGTTTTGGAATTGATATTGTATTTGAAAATTTTAATGCGTGATTTCCTAGCGCTGCATGCCTAGTCGGGATAAAAACAAGAAACGAAAAAAAAAAACAAAAAAAACAAACAAACTAAGATAGACTACAGCTTTTTAATAAAAAAGCTGACATATTTCATCATGATCTTATTTTAGCCAAAAAGCCAATAAAAGTGATTAACTCAACCGAAACAATTAAAGCATATATTTAATGTTCCTGCAGGGTTGGAATAATAATAATAACTGAATCTTATACGCGTAACCAGCAAACTTGAGGGCCCATAAAACCCTTTATAACAAACGTAGTCCAACATACCCATGGAGCAAAAACAGTGCTTAATTGATAAAACATACATTTGGTTTTAGAGAAAGAGATAGGCTGTGTGGGAATTCGAGACTTTTCTTTGTCTTGGCAAACAGACCTTTATGGCCCCGTTATTAGCGGGCAGCGAAAAACCACATTCGGCAATTTATTTCTAGATAAAATAATCGCGGTAATTCTGCGCGACTCGTGATTTTCGTTGCAAGAGACGCTGTTAATCCCGCTAGGCCAAGAGAGGAGACTGACCTTTCGACCAACCAACAGCTGTTATTCTTGCACGTGGACCACGTGATTGTTGAAGTTTAAAGAGAGCTAGAGGTTACCGCAATAGTTATTGTACTTTTCTCAAATACGATATTTTAACTCCACTCCATCAAAGTATGAAGTGTTTATGGACATTTGGAATCGGCCCACAATGAAGAATTTATCGAAAATGTCTGCAACATCTTTAAGTGGAGATTTGGATTTTAACTGTCGGCCTTTGTCATTGATTAGGTAAAAACTTTACGAAGATTTATTGGTGGAGTAGTCCCCGCTTTACACAAGGTCAGTGTACAGACAGACTAACGATTATAGTTTAGTGTTTCTCCCAGAGTCATCTCATTAGTGACGCACGTCTCAAATCTCTTCGCCATTAACATCCACCACGTCTGGCATGTAGCTTAAGTTTTCAACAGAAGCGGATTAAGAAAAAAGAAGCAAAACAAAACAGAGCTTTTGCTGGTTGAGACCCCCCACCCCTAGCCACCCCCATAAATAAAAAAGAACTTTCAAGGCAGAAAATAAACAGAATTCTGTCAATACCTTTGAGAGCGTTTAGAAATTTGACTCGTTACTTTGATAGTGTGTCCATCAGAAGTCCTTCACTGGAACCCTATAAACTTATATACATGTACACTACATATCCTCAATGGACTGCTAAATCAACTCAACCTGTTGTCAAAGCATGACCCGATGAATGGTACAGCGGAGACAAGTGTTGACTTTTTATTCTTGTCACCTAGCTATAATTACCAGTCGCTGGTGAGGGTGGACATACAAATCACATGTATTCAAGATAAACTGAGCTGGTAATGATGTGTTAGCTCTTGAAATATTTACTCTCCGGCTTTCCCTACTTGCATGAAATGTTTCCATTTAAGTTGTGTTATAATATTAATTCCACATCTGTTTCATTTTTGATCTGGTTACGGCAAATTGCTGCAGCTGAATAGGTCGTCCCATTAAAGCGTGTCGGTCCAGGAGAATAGCATCACATATAAGTACCAGAGAAGATATAGGGTATGTCGGATGGGAACTCTTCAATTACCTGTTCAATTAGTGCATGCTGGTCAAACCCTTCTTAATAAAGGTCCGTCCAATCATCAGACGAGCAAAGTTGAGTCTTTTCCTGTCACCGTCCATGGTTCAACAAACTTTTTACGAAGAGCTTTATTTTTATATTTTTTTGCTTGCCTCCACTGGGATTCGAACTCGGGTCTCTGGCTAACAGTATATAAATGAACCCCCTTGTGCTATAACAATAAACCAAAACGATTGCTATTGTCAGGGGATTGAATACTTGAAAACGAGATTCCAACGTGAGCGGTAGTTTGTCCCTTCTGTACATTCTAATCTGAATTTAGAAATGTACACGAGCGGTGTTCTCCTTGGAAATAATAACAAGACTTTAAAACTTGATAGAATCAAAGTATTTTTATAGCTGAAATGTTGCATAGAGTAATACATCATGAAAACATGAAAAGGTTTCTTTACACGAGATATTCACATACACGTATAGAAATGTTCGTTTGCACCTTCATACACATGGGAATGACGTAAGCATATATACATTAAACACCGGCGACATCAATGTAAACTTATTTATTTGTTTATCTGATTGCATGGTGATAACGTCGTACTCTGAGGTATGTCACTTCCATCAAGACTTTACATTGCCTGGGATTGGTGGATAGCTGAGAGTTAAACTTACAGCCAACCGAGCCAAGACATCAGTGTAAGAGAATCTAACCAAGTCAGTCAATCAATCAATTTTTCTCTTCATTCTATTCTCCCCTTCAGAACTTTACTCCAGTAATAAATATATTCCGAAATGTCGTTTTTAAGGCTTTTCTTTACAACACTTTCTTCATTGTTATTTATATGCCGTCGGAAGTCTTTATAAATACATAATTAATATAATAAAATAATATAAAATTAACTTAGATTAAGCAGTAACAAAACCGCCTGCAGTCGGACAGATTGCATGATGACAGAGTTTTTAGATTAAACACAGGGGGAATCAACGGAGCTTTAGTTGCTTCTAAAGATACATGATAACAGACCAATTAAAACATTACCTGTATCTAATGATCACTGTTGTTAAGTAGGCCAGTTGATCCTCAGAGCGAAATAAATAACATGAAATCCGCCAGATGTAAAACACGAACCTTTTAAGGAAAGAAAATAAACACAAAACAATATAATAGTTTCACTTACGCAGAAAACAAAGTAGATGAGTTTGTAATTAGAAATCAATGTCGTCTGTGTATTACAGTCCAGTTCTTCAGCAAAGCGTGAAACACGATTATACGCCCCGGTGATCTCGTGAGCACGTGATCTTAGAACGGGTATACCAGTTAAGCATGCGCGATTTGATATTTTGGTCAACAGCCCTAATACCCATTAATTAGGGAAGGAGGCGGAAATACCATATGTTCACCTTACAGCCATTCAATCCGGCAATCTTCAGTATTGATCTCTGCAAAGTTTCCGTGGTGAATTAGCCTAGGAACTAAATACATAATCATAGAAACATTAAAACAAGATTAATTTTAATTTAAAGTATCATTGCGGCTAAAAATGAATGAATAGCTCAGGAAATGGACCTTCATAGAGGCTTGCTCTTTTGAAATTGACGTAATGTAAGGAGTGATGATTCGTTTCCTGTTTTGTCATTACTTGGATGACATCATAAATTTTCAACAGGGCGTAGCTCCATGACTAAGGGTTAAGACAACAGCAATTTAAATTCAAATTCGTCATTTTCAAATTAAAATGGTGTAAGTTGATTAATATTTATCTAATTAAATAAAAGAAGAATTAATTTACGAAAAAACTAAGTGAAAGTAGAACAAAATATACGGAGAATTGAACACATATTTAGCAGATTCGGAATCTCTAAACCGTTAATCCCAGTGACGTGTTTTTAAAATTTTGAAACCCTTCAGATAAACGAGACAGCCTATTCAAGGGCTAATGGTGACACGAAATATATCTTGTTGAAAAGTAAAAATAAGATAAAAAAAAGGAATGGTGTTACCATAGAATAAGAGAAACTAAGAACAATGAAGTCATGTAGGTATTGACAATGTATTTCGGCTTTATTATACTAACCTCTTAATTAAGCGGGATTTAGCTAGGTAGCTGGGTACATACTGCTTGATAACGGTCTTAGCATATAGGCCGAAACGTCGCTTAGCATATATCCAGTAGTCCATATTAGTCGTCATGTTTTTGTTCTCTACTTGTTTAACTGATGATGGCATACTAAAGCCGAAATATATTATCTATACCAACATGACTAGCTTCCTTGTTCGGAGTTATCTATTCTATGTTACTCAAAACAGATATGTGGAACTATTGGCTTCAGTGTTACCATATACCTAATTGCCGACTGTAGGTTGGTCTATATAACACAATACATGTAACATCGATAAGGACATAAATAAACAGTCATTTAGATACTATTACGATTGAAGGGAAATCCGTAGGCCTATATACATTACTCATGTGCATATAATACATAATGCTATTTAATAAAAAAAAAACATACGTGAAGAAGATACTACCAGCCTAGTATTAATTCCAAACTATTGTCAACAGTATTTTCTTTTTTTGGGGGATAACACTCCCTGATGCTGAACAGACTCTAGTTCAGAAAATAGTGCAGGCTGAAGCCCTTGCAGGAATCGAACCCACGTCCCTCAGTCAGACACCGAATCGCCAGCAGTAACATGCAAGCCACCTAAACCAATCTGCTGCAAAATTGTCTGAACAAGTTCAGTATCAGAGAGTGTTATCCCAAACACAATAACACTGTTAACAGTCATTTTCTAAACGACACAAAAAATGTTTCAAACCATTATGATTAACGTCACGCTACATTATACTTTATTGTTTATTTAAACCTTCCACTATTCAGCAAATCAGCCAAGATTATTAGCTTTTTACATAATACAAAAATTTGGTTGTAGTTTATATCGTCGTGGATCAATTTATACATTGAGTATTGGAAATATTAATCAAGTAATGTAAAGTTTGAACTGAACACATTTTCATAAGGAAAGCAGTTGGGATACCACCATAGTTCACAATGACCATTTTTGGTCTTTCAGTGAAATATGAATAGAATTGATCCAACCAACATACACACTGTACATTCTCTTCTAGTGCAGGCTATAACAGGGGGAAAGCAGACCAGTCGTCCAATCAACGTGCACTTTGAACATTCTCGTCTATTGAGAGGTATCTCAGAGACAAGTCACTTGACTGAGGCATGTAAATGACAAAGTGTTGTCAATACCATCCACTGACATTTACGCAGGACAAGTGCTATCAGCAATACTATTAACAAATACCAGGGCATTTATCGTAGAAGTGCATTCATACGCCCACCTAAACGGGACTTCGTACCAGTCTATCACCTCCAACAAATTATAAATTTATATCTTATGCCAACAAAGTTTATTTGCTTAATATTTAGCATTTTACTTAAGTTAGAATCATTCATACGACGATTTATTTAGTTATTTAATTGTTTATTTATTTATTTAAAGTTATGAAACATGCACATTGATATCACGGATGCGCAAAAATTATATTCTCAAACAAATTTGAAACATATTAGACTAACAATGCTTTAGCAATGAATGATAACGTAGGAAGGGGCGAAAGAAGAAAGGACCATCACATGAATTGAATTGAATTGAAATTTACTCACCGTATAACATAAACAGTTAAATAAAAGTATAACACTAGATAGAAATGGCCGGAATAAAGCTCAGATGAGCTCGTTCTATCCCTCAAAATATGTATGCATAATTAACTTAGTGAGGTGATAGGAAGTAAACGAGTGATTTTCAATAGTCTTAGATAAAAAACCCCAGCATGCACGTGCAGAAAAAGCAATCTGTTAGCCTGTGTCATTTATATGTTTAGTTTATTCTAACAAATATGATTTTAACTAAGATTTAAATAAAGATTCAGAGGTAATACATCTAAAACATGTTGGAAGCTTGTTCCACTCCCGAAGGCCAGCCTATTTAAACAGGTAGTAGGATAGCTGTCCATGATACAACGGTGAATTAAAGTTTCCCGTCAAAATAACCTAACCAACACAGAAACAAAAGTATAGATCGATAGACGGAATGAATATAACTAAATTCACGAATGTAGTGTAAGCGAAATAGTAAAACAATGGAGTAAAAGAGTAAGATCAATCAACCACATTGTCAACCATTAACAGGTATAAAAGAAGGGATTTGTTGCCTTGGAGTGATTTCATTAAAACTCTTACTTGTGTTGATGGGAATTTGCAGACTATTTATTTCCAGATACCTGAGGACAATCTCCCTCTCCATCTGGCAGTATTGCGAGGATTGAGCAACACACCTGAAGCAGTCCTCTTCCGGATAGTTCTTCACACCATTCATTTGCTCAATTACTGTTGGGAAGAAAAAAACATGCAAACATTAACCGACATTGTGCAGGAAGATATTTGCGCTCGAACCGTTTTATGAAGTGAAAGTTTACGCTCCCTTGATTTTTGTCCATGTCTGCTTTCTCTGACAAATTTCTCCTTTCTGACTGATAAAGTTAACGGGTGGGTCTGTAACAGTGGGGCTAATGATGGGCCTTGCTGGACTTTTTCTCTACCAGTTGTTTCTCCTAATATCATCTATTGTGCAAAGTTGGTGTCGGTGCCAATTTGTATTGTTATCGCTGTAAAGTAAATACAGGTGCGGGAATACTAATCAATTAGGTAAGCAGTCTAAACTACTGGTCACTCAATAATTATAGGTAATGTTTTTTCCCTGTAGCTCAGAAAGTGACCATTAGCAGTATTTTCGATTTCAGATATCGGAAAATACAGTTGATAATTAATGTGTATAGATTTGTATTTCTGCCACAACACGTGCAGCCTACTACAGCACGAGTCGTTATAGAAGCAATTAATAAATGACTCTATGGTCTCTTACCACACCCGCTAAGATGAAAATTAAACGGTTAGAGGGTTAATCCCAACATACAACTCGCCAATGTAAGTCCTCTTTTCAATTCAGGGTCGAGTTTTAATTTTCTTCTCAGTTAGATAGAAGATTGCTCTTTAACCGTCTTTAAAGCTCTATTTGATGAA
>JAVFBZ010080790.1:37139-49627 GCA_032466195.1 Katharina tunicata | reverse complement strand
CTTGAAGCAAACCACCCCGGACCATCTTCGTTTACGCACGGCCGTGATCCCCGGTGACATCCAGTACGTGTACATGCGCAAAGAATAAAACCCGGCAGACCACACCAACCGAACAAGTCCACGTGTGATCCCGAACGTACCATGTCAGCGCGAGTGAAACGATACCTCCCCACCCTACGGATGCTGGCCAAAGCGAAAGACTCGGCGTGACACGTGCCATCGTGGGTGGAAGTGACAACCGTCTCATGCGTGTCTGAGCGAATGTGCTAAAAAAATTTTAAATGGGAATGTACCCCTGACGTCACGTCAGAAGGCTCATCGCAACCGTACAAAACACAACTCTGACTCTTCTCCAACAAAGCCGTGAGGCTCAAACGCAAACGCGCCGTGGTGCAGCGAGGGGGCTTTTTCGGTGCTCTGGCGGCACCCACCATCGATCTTGTCGGATCGCTGTTAACAGGTCAACGTCCATAGGATCATGACGTCGGTCAAAAATATGGCTTTGATCGAACCTCGGTTATTGGAAGCCTTGCAACGCGCCGCCACGACCCAACACCAGCCACAACTCCACCAGTTTCCCGTACCTAGTGAACGCAAAGCGTTGTACTCACTCGGTCAGGACATGGAAGCAGTGCTTCGACGGACCGACTTGTCTGACACGGAGAAAATTCAACAGTACCACCAAACCCTACAGGGCTATTTGGCCTATTAACATCAGATACAAGGCATCGCTGGTAAACCGCCCCTCCGCCCCCTTCACCCACACCTCGACCCTTTCAACCCGCTCAGCCGACACCTCAACTCCCTCAACCTATATCGCATGACACGAGGCCACCCGCCACACCGAATTCAACTCCCCCACTGACCCCACCTTCACCTGCCACGCCTGATGTCCTGGCCCAGATCGAAGCGGACGTGCTGAGCCGTGCGCCCGTGCACCTCCGAAAAAAGCACACACGCTACTCCAACGCATCAAGACCAGTTCCACCACCCGTTGGACTGAGACAGGGGAACTCGTCGTCGACGAACACGTCATTCCCGCCTGCGCCGCCCAGCCTCTGTCGTCACGACAGTCACCGATCCAGTCGACGTCCCCTGCGCTGAAGTCCTTATTAAAAAGAGGACCACGGTGACCACAACGTCAGTTAAGACTGAGCGTTCTGAGCCTTCTGTCGACCATGTTTTACATCACCTTACCCAGCAACAGTTCGATGGACTTTTTTCCTAACAATAGCCTGCGGTGGGGCATTATACCACCCAACTCCCCCAGGCGATACGACTCACCGGGGAATAGGAGTGTGGGCTGGTGGGTCTGCATTACCCTCACAGCTGGTACAACTTTCAAGACAAGGAAGTGCATTCTGACGTCCTCGATGCCCAGGACGTTGACCGACTGTCCCATCGTTACGAACTCCCTGCTGGATACTACGCCTCCCCTGGCATCTCGGCTGACGCGATGAACGTCCTGCTCGACACCAATAAGCGAACCACCACGCATACTCTACGGGACGCCATTCGCTTCAGCTTTCATGACGTGCGTCAAGTCTACCAGATCACGTTCACCAAAAAGTCGAGATCCTGTCCAGCTTACGCCTACAGAAATTGTTGGGAATAGATTTCGACACCCTCTTACCGCTCCCATTGGAATAAAGCTTTAAAAAACAACGATATTTCTGATTCTACACACGATCTATCTCAAATTTAATCATGGTCTGAACCCTTGAAGGGTTTCTTTAAATCAAACTAAGACAAAACCTCTTCTATATTCCAGGCGTAGATTTCTGTCTACAGTTGATGCCTAATTTATGGGTGGCAATGTTGAATTTTGTGATGAACACACGCACTTACCACTTACTTTTCAAAACCTAGGGAACTGGAACGCTCATATAAATAACTTAATTACATCCGCCAATATAAAAATATCGCTGTCCCAAAACACCAAATACCGTATAAACCGTAAATATCTCGACCTTCACTCGAATACGCTGATATGCTTTGGGATAACTTGACAGAACACCAAGTAATGCCTAAACACTTTACAAATTATTTTTCTACAATACTTACAGGTCTAAGGAAACGTATCACAAGCAGACTTTTTTATATGAGGTTTTCTAACTCTCTCTGACAGACATCAAATCCACAGGTTATGTACATCACGAAATTCTCAATAATTAGAATGACCCTCTTCTTCTACAGAAAATCCCGCGTTTTGTAAATGAAAGAAACCGCTATACGCAACAATCGGCCATGATGACCTTTATCGTGAGTTGTCTCCAATTCTTC
This sequence comes from Katharina tunicata, assembly GCA_032466195.1. Taxonomy (NCBI): domain Eukaryota; kingdom Metazoa; phylum Mollusca; class Polyplacophora; order Chitonida; family Mopaliidae; genus Katharina; species Katharina tunicata. The sequence continues at coordinate 47,344 of JAVFBZ010080790.1, read as the reverse complement.
GAACTTCATCTGCAGCTCAACATTAGAAACAGCAGATAACTTTTTTGTGGAATGTCCACTGTGTATTTTCTCGATAGATTTCGATTGAACAATGTACAGTATAAATATAACTACAGGGGTGTTTGTTACGCTACTATAACATCTACGTCGTTCTTAAATTATATAAGACGGCCACCATCGCATCAATTCTAAATTAAAAATAAAATCAAGAAAAGCGTGTCAGTCACATTAATTGAACCAGACAATCAACAAATCAATCAATCAAGGCCATTAGACGTTATCAATCAATCTAGGTCACAGCTGCACTTATTCGGTCAATAAATCGAATCCTCTATGCCACCTATCTTGACCCATAAACCTATCTGAACCGTATAACTGCATAATGTTATAAATGTCACCTGTTTGTTTTGCATTCCACAACTTTCTGCCAACAGTTCTATATTAATGGAGACGCCAACTAACCGCTTGTTTTGACGCCGACGTGTTAGTAGAAACTGGAAGTCTGACAATACAAACTTTGCGGAGACAACTGTTCGTTATTTTAGTAGTCAGTCTCCATACACCTAGAAGCTAGAATTTTCTCAGGTTTCCTCACTTATTTCCGCCAATTGCTGCGCATGGCCGTCATATAAAGAGCTCGACGTCAAATATATTATAAATAAATAAATTATTATGAAACACGAAATAAACATCCAATTTTGTTATGTTTTCTAGACGTGTCTTTTCGAACGAACCATGCAACATTAATACTGTGGAGGAATTTTATAAAGATGATGATGGACAGTATTTCAATTTGATAGATATTCCGCTTAAAATCACTTTATTTCAAAAGTGTACGCAGCTGATTGGGAGGAATGACTGCTCTACGATTGAAAGATGCTCTACTATTAGAAGTTTTTCTACGGTAGAAGTTTGATCTACGGCTGAAAGCTGCTGTATGCATGATGGGATGTTGTCCTATAGATAATACACAGGCAGGTATTATCAACAGCTTTAAACGAAGAGCGACGATTTTCGTTGGCGTCTTTTTGCTAGAATAACAATTTAAAATTTTAATAAACATAAACATAATTAAACAGAAATAAATTGTAAAAAAAAGTAGTAATAAAAAATCTGTAAAAAAAAAAGGAGTAATTAGTAAGACAAATCGGACGTGCTCTCAATTTACTCGACAAAATATTCAGTTGATTGGTGCCAGACTGTTCACAGAGTCAAAACTCAATAATCAATATGGCCAAAGAAGTGACTCCAAGGTAAACGTAATTAACAACACTCAATATGTCCAAAGAAGTGACTCCAAGGTAAACGTAATTAACAACACTCAATACGGCTGGTTTCCTTATTTGGTTAGTTTTTGTATTCATTTTTTGCTGTGAACAACCCTACAATATTTGCAAAAAATTATATACGTTTTAAATGCACCAGACATAGAGTCTGGACGTAAGAATTCTCGAAGCTGAGTGTTTATATACACTGTAGAGAAACGCTGGGAATGTGTAATATATAACAACTATATAGTAAACAAGTATTTAAATATATTTTCACAATGCGTGAGAATGTTTTCGTAGGCTTCAGGTTAATAATTGTGGAAATGAAGGTCATTAAAAGGGCGAAAATAACCGAATTCACCCTATGTAATAACGTTCTATCTCAGGGCTGATGACGCCGACCTGTCACATATTACAACAACATCCTGACATTCATTTCAAAACATGATTTCATTAAGGGATCGGTGGGATTTATCTCATCATTTAACTTTTTGACCCCCAATAAACTGTCTTGTGTAAACAATAATTATCCAATAATACTCAATTCGCCTTGAAAATAAAGCGGGTTGACACGGTGTTGAGTGATAAAATTGAATTTTATATGTATTCAGTTTCTCATGTTATATGTATATACATTCCGTGACTCTAAAATGTGAGTAACACAGTTTTCTGTCTCCAATTAAAAAACTTCATCATATATGGGTTGGCCTATAGTACAAACTGATCACTGATGGACCCTATCTATAACATATATAACTAGAGCAGATTGAAACTTTAATTGCTTTGAACTTATACTTGAGTACATTAATTTATAATATAATAACTTAAACAATCGTAAATATGTGTAATTTTATCAACTGTGCCGTTACATTTAAAAAATGTTTTTAACATACGTTTTCCTAAAAAAACAAAAAAATTTCAAGAATCATCATCCCAAAGTTGTCTCATTTCCCTAATGTTGTTCATCTCTCCAAATCTGTGGGATTATTTAACAATGGGTTATGTAACATTCGGCCAGTCTGTAGGACCCCAAAACTAAAAAATGACAGCTGTCCATATGTTCCACTGTTCCATCGTAGCGCAGATATGGTTGAAAACAAAGAACATCTATTTTTGTTATCGGTGACTCACTTTTTATCTGTTTCTGAAGAAAAATAATGTTAACCAGGATTGAAGGCTTAAACACTTCAACAGTCATTTATGTGCAGCTTGATGAGGCTTGGGATAACTTGAAAGTTGTCCAACGAGTGCTTATTCCCGACAGATATCACTCTAGTCTGTTCATTTTAATATTCACTCTTGCAGTGCTCGCCTCTCGAAGGTCTGTCTATACGAGCCTAAAGCTGCTATACGTTTTGACACGAACAAGAACACCCATTTTAAAGGGATTTGGGAAGCTGCATATCATGTTCAAGTTAAAGGAACTTCTAGCGACACTATGTTCAAATTAACGCAACCTTTATTAAACGGTTTGAAGATGGTTGGTATAGTTAGCAAATATATAATTAGCAACGATAGTTGAACTGTAAGTCGGCTGATCGGCCTACCTGAAAATTATACAAGTCTATATAGTTTGAAGAATCGAAGGAGGGAAAATAAACAATGATGTGGCATTCTCAAAAGTTGAAGATTCTTTGCAAAAACTTACACCCGTCAAGCCTTTCAGTACTTTAATGACGCTGTCAACCTATTAGACTAGCAAAGAATATTTAGAAAATCTAAATTCTGATGACCCTCATGCTCAGCTTTGTCTTATTGTTATTCTGTGTCTCAAGAAAATAATTTATTCATTGATGTTGAGATAACAAAAAATCCTTCAATTGAAGGAATTAATGATACGACGATTTTTTCAAAGATGGATGGTTTGTTGTCAGAAATCTCAGTTTGTAATGCGCACGTGTCATTGGACATCTGCCAGGCCATAGGAAATTAGCATCATTTATCTTATGAACAAAGTTTTTCTGACACAATTTCCTGGGTTATCTGACAATGACGCTGTCTGCTGTGTCATCTAATAGATTGTTTCGTGCACAAGTGCGGGTCACTTCGCCCTATTCCTTCTCCTCATGCCAACAGGTCAGTTTTTTCCCTTAATTATTCTTCAGTCCTGCATGTTTTAATCTCCACGAAGTGGTGTCTGTGACGCATCGCATCTGGCGCCTTCCACCCTGTATTCTCATGTCTCATCTTCTTCCTATACCTCTACGATGTTACTGTGTATTTCTTTTTTAAGGCACTGTGAATCGTTATTGGTTTATTGTTTCATGTCTCATAAACATAACAATAAAGCATATAAAATAAATTTGACCTATTCGAGCGAAACAATATTTGACCGAAAATGATAAAAATATAACATGAACGTAATTTTGTTTCGTTTGCTAACTAGAACGCTTTCCGAGGCCCGTTCCAATATTTGATCTTATCTTTAATAACAAAGTAATGATTATCTTCATTGGGAACAAAGACATATTTAAAAAAGGAACGTTAATTTTGAGAGACCTCCATAGCCCGGATCTTCTTCATTTTGGGCCAAGGGTGAAATAATAACAATATTGTTAATTTTTTAACAAAAAGATTTTAAATATGCTTTAATCAACTTGTATCGACAGGAGTGGCCTGTCACAAACTAACCCAATGCACAAGAAGTGAAGTTTTGTGGGTAAAATAATACAACATTGAGAATACTTCATAAAACAGATGAAATCCATTGTTCGATGAAATCTTTTTTTAACGTGTCTGGTCAATAGTGGTTAAGACGACGCCCAGGAACGTCTCCGTCATTGGTGTTATTGCGATGTAGGCTATACTCTTATCGTTCAAACCAAATTTGAGCTTTTTTACACTTGCATAACGTCAAATTGTAAACTAAATAGAGAGAGTGTGAGAAAAGAATACATTTTTATATTTCACAAATACATGCACTAGATAGTCCCTTAATGTCCAGCGAAGGTCGATGTCAATCCACATAGGTTTACATTTTAAGTTTAATAGGCCTGCATTCATAGGTAAGAGCTGTCTACTCGGTTTGCCTTCCACCGAAAAATTGCGTCATATTGCCGTCTGCATTTATTATCAAATGTATATTTTTGTATAAATGTAGAGAAAGAAAATTTTGCTTATATTTGTATACCTGGATTGCTGTCGGTTTCAGCTACATCCCACTACCATACGCTCTCCAAAAAAGAAACACATGAGGGTCGTCAGAATTTAGATTTTGTTTGTTCATATAACACTCAATACACTTGCAATATTGTTTTTGAAAGATCTTTGTAAAATGTTCATTAAAGGGAGCGTTAGTAACTTTTGTAGCCCTAGTTCAGGAATTCCTGTAAGTTACATAAAAAAGTCAAGTAAATTTCAAGCCGAATACACATGCAACATGCGTGACTATATAACATTCTTGGTCTAAATGATACTGTTCATTTTTCATCAGTTACCTAAAAACAAAAGATTAAGATAAATCAAGAAATTTGTCTCTGAGAATTTATCTAGAAAATGAGATGATGTTTCGATTTTACTTAGTCGATTCCTCTGTGCCAGTGTGATTACTCTTAACAAAAATTAAAACCCCTAAATTCAGTCATTATGGGCTGATCATACATTTGTCGATTGGAACTGGAGAAATGCTGCCACTTAGAATCCTGCCACTGGACACTGTCACTTGAGACTGCAAGCCATGTGCCTGGTTTGATGAATGTGCCGTCTGCTGGAAATTCGCCCGACCGGTAGTGAGTCCTGTATTGTGACGTTTGTACCGATGTCAATGTTTCCGATGCTGCAACAATGTTCTGGTATGGTGTGGCTGATAATATGATTCGGTGATGGATCACGGTTCCTAAACTAAGGCGATGGTGGAAGACAACGCGTGGACAGATTTGGTGGCAGAAGTGTGTTTACGCTGGGAGCAACATCAAGCACATACCGATCTGACTTGGTGCTGGGTGAGGGGAATCTGAGGGTGATCAAATTCTTCAACCTTACCTTCTTTCAGTCATGAAAGAGAGAGTTGTTCCAACACGACAACGCCAGGCCATACACTGCTCATGTCACTTTTATTTTTTTCCAAAACGCAATCGTCAATGTGCTGCCCTGGGCCCCTGCACCTCCGGATCTCCAGATCGTCACCCAATATAACATTTCTAGGATGAGTTCGACAGATGTGTGCGTCAACGTCAAAGACTCTTGCAGAACGCCCAATGCGAATTCCACATGACGGAATCCGTAGGCTCTGTTTCAAGAAGATGGAAAGCAGTGATAGCGCTCGTGAACGTGTGTGAGTTTTGACAGCACAGTTAGTATTGTCATTAAGTGCACAGACAATATGACTATTCCCATTCTTAATAATATTCTTGTAGAGACAAAATCAAATGAGATATTTACATTTTAAGAATATACGTATAACATTTTAACATTTCGGCTGGTTTTGGGTATTTTTTTAAAGAGTTTATTACGTTCTGGAGACAACATAATATCTTTATCTTGTAACTATTGAGTAACTAGAAAAACAAGTATGTAAATAGGAATTTGCAAACGACGCAATTTGATTGTAGCGATGGTAAATTCAATCGATATTGTTCTAGTGGGATTTATCAATGAAGTTATACACTTACATCAGTTCCTTTTTACATTTATTTGAACTATACATTCTGAGGTGAATTATATAATTTTCCAAAAACATTTCACTGGCAGCTTGTAACAACAGAATAAGAAAAGTCTTATCTCAATATAGTCAAATCGTATTAGGATCATAAGAAATGAGGTCGTTCGTGTAAGTCACTTGAAATCAAAGATGAATCCAGTTTTCTTTCTGGTTTGTCAAGTATTCCGCGTGCCATTCATAGGGCTAAATTGAAGGCAAAAACACACCAGCTGTCGTATTCACTTAACATTGATTGACGAAGACTAATATCATACAAATATAGGCAATATTTCATGTTTACAACCATGACACGAACATAATATCTTATAATATTATAAGATCTTATAATAACAGAGCAAAGTTTTTTTAACAATAGCTTAAAAACACACATATTTTGCAATCACGTTTATTTTTTTATTCTTTTTTCTTTTTCCCAAATAATGATTTGTATTAAAAGGTGTACAACAGGGTTAAAAGAATTCAAGTTTTGTATTCGGATAAACATTCATTCAACCTGTACCAGCAAACGTCCGTGCAATACTTTTTTCATAAAACATACGTAATGTTGCCTCTAAAATGTTTGCTAATGTTTTTTTTCTGCATCCGGCACTTATTTGCATATTTAATATGAGGTATAGTTATTAATAGATTGATTGATAGCTGTTTAACGCCGTATTCAAGGGTATATCACTTATAAGACAGTGTTACCTTGTCTAAACAGAGGAACCACTACAGCAATGGTCATGCTCCATTCACTCTCCTCGTAGTCGGATGTTTTGCAAGTATCGGTTACACGGGTAAAAATTGGTGCGTCTGAGATGGCTCAGATCCGGATTTATGTTTGCGCTTACATTGGCAGAAAAAGTTGAACTAAATCTAATCCGGATCTGGTCTGGTTAGAAGGCCGAAACTCCGAGTTGTGCAAACAAGATCCTTTCACGGCCAACTTTATCGGTTCTCGGGGGTCACAATGCGTTTGGTTTGGCGCTTGGATAATTTTTCAGCAAGCGTCGGTCTGGTCACAGCAGAGCGTGACAGGTTTAAGCGCAAACCGCAATTAATTGGTGAACTGAAATAAGCTGGTTCCGATGAGAACCAGAGCCAGCTCAATTAAGTTCATCTTTTCGATGTCCATGTAACCGCGGCTTATGTCTGGCAGCCACGTTTTGTATGCCAAGAGAACAACAGGATGACGAATATTATTTGGATCTGTCTTGATAAAATGTGTGCTGATACATGTACTGTATGTCGTATACCCTGTTATTGATGCTTGGACTATTTATAACGGGGATAGTCACGTGCTACAGGTGAGAAATGACACCTAATGACATGACTGGAATGACCGTTTTTACACCTTTACGGACTGACGAGACAACAGCTCCATTATTACACATGTTATTCAGGTCATGTTAGCGATTCGGAAAATATGTAGTAATGTGAATACCTTTAGAACCACACGATGTCCACATCGGTCATCAGGCTAGATCGCTCCAGGCGTCTCAACAACATATCTCTTCATTAGCTACACTGTAATAGAAACACCGCAATTTCAGACTAGCTTAATATTATCTATTGTAGGTTATAAACCTATTTTTCACTTGCCAAAAATAGCACACGGTCCACTTTTATCCAATTAAGCTTGTTTGCAGCATTGAAATGTTTAAGTAGTTCGTCATATATGAACTTGGAACGAAAGACATAGCAACTTCAAAATATATAAGGATGAATAGCTCTGGTTATTAATTTGTATGTCTTAGGATAGAATCTTAAGCACAATGAAGCAGCAAATATAAGTCCTTTCTGAAAACAAGTAAACAATTTTGAACTTTTGCAGTGACCAAAGTTTTTTTTTACATTACACTCATTGCGTCGAAACTTCTCCATATTTAGTCATGTGTGATGTGTGGCTACAAGTAAAGACAAAGCCCCCAAGAGGTTAGAAGACATCAGGCTTTTGTCTCGTAAGATAGATAATAGTGTTAATTCAAGTTCACTTTGTTGTACCTGACATTTTCCCATTTCTTTTGATGACATATACAGAAGACTTCAGCGCTTGTAGTATCATGTCAAGCATAACGTATTCATTTACGTCACGAGTTGCACCAGTACTCTGTTTATGGAACTTTGGCCTGCTCAGCTCCCTCTTCCGTCCCGGTAAAGGTTTGAACCCCCTTGTCGACCGTAGGTTTGTAAGGTGACTGCAGATGTAGAGGGGTGTATTTTACGAGGTTTCTGCCCGGTTTTCCACCATACGCCAACAATGCAAATCGGCATACAAGCCAATTACCCTTACAACGATAAAAACAAATCAAAAAAATAATTAAATCATTTACTTCATTACATTGACTTGTTGATGAAGATGGCCTTAAATATAGTCTGTGCGATTTATTAAGATATACCTCAAGTTATTTTTGTGTAGTTTTCTAGCCATGTTTCAATCGACATATTTGTATTAATTCAAACCATTAATGTTCTAGTTATCAATATTTGTTGTTGAAATAAGTCTGAGAATTGAGATTATCGATAATCTTGGACACAAGTATTCGATCATCTGGGAAATTCGATTATGTTATATCAAAGTTCGTTGACATATTTATTTTTTGTATTTGATTGGCGTTTATGTCGTACTCAAGGGTATTTCACTTATAGTATGGCTTTGCGCTGCCAAAGTATCCTGGAAAAGTGGAAAGAATCGTCGTTAAAAAGGTTCCTTTATATACCTTAGGTCGACACGGCGATTCGAACCTAATTATTTCGACGTTTTATCCCTACACCTCTATTATGAATTTTACAACGCAGGTACATATACTCTTAATTTTAATCGCATTTTAATGAAGGTGGACTCCAACGCTTACATGAAGTGAACGCTTATCATTTACGCATACCTACATGTATATCCAGAGAATGTGGACAAAAAGCTATATTAGCGGTATAGTTTCTTTAAATATGTGCACCATAACTTTACAATATCTAGTCGAAAGTGTAAGATACTCATGAAGTCCGACATGTTAGACTATGCGGACACAGCAATACGTCTCAGATGTATTAAACTGTCTAGTGCTGGGCCACTGGTTGCAGCGAAATGCTCACACTGTGGCATTGTAAAGCCGAGGGCAGATCATAATTCTGCCTTTGTGAGTCTTCAAGTTGTTTATTATCCCCGGACCAAAATTATTCGTTACAATACCCTTAAAAGGGCACAAAAAGTAAAGGATACGTATGGCAACAATGCAGTAAACTTGTGGATTGGGCTAACGTGACGTCAGACCGGAAACAGAAGCTATACGTAGCCTTCGATAAAGTTGTAATCTAATTGGCTAAAAATATGCTGGGGTCGGTGTTGACAACCAAATGGCGAGCCTCACATCTCTGCTTTCTTTATTAGAGTGATGCATGCAACTTTGAATGTCGATTACCCAGCTTTAGAAAACTAAAGAAGCGTTTTTTTGCTACTCAGATATAAACAGGCTTTATATCCATAGTGCACGTTTCAAAAGTTGTCTATCCTTTTAATCAACTGAGCCACGGCGCGACTCTGTTGAGAGACGGATTGCTTGTCAATCATTATATCGTGTGTAAAAGTCGTCCAACTTGATCAGACGGGTTATTCACATGGTTCCAATAAAACATTTTCTGGTGATTGCAGTTTATGTACACAGCTTTTATTGACCTTGAAGTGGAAAATTGTTCTAGATATAGTTTAGATGAGTTATTATCACGCAATAGCAATTCCTCGAGTTCCTTTCAATCTCTTACACGATAAATTAACTGGAATAATCAGCAGTAGTTGATTTAATGGTTTTTGACATACAGCCTGACACTGTTAACTAGGTATAGAGCAGGTCTTGGGGTGATACACAAAACTCATGTGTAAAAACATAATTGACCTTCCATGAGTGGTACGCTTTAAACTTAACCTTCATCTTAGCTTCACATAAACTCTTTGTCGATTATTTTAAGCATTGGGAATCTCGGTTTGTCAAATTGAACAACAAATTCCTTGGCGGAACATTTTTATTCGACCTGTATAAAATAAAATTGTTGCTGTAGGTTTTAAACAGACAACATATTGGATTTTACATCCAGTCTAAGACAGTTTTGAATAACCGTTCAATGATTGATTTGATAAATTTAATTTGAATACGTTAGTAAGGTTAGAAAGACCTTAGTGCAATATAAAGGTCAGTTGCCTATATCACGTCTATAACAACAAGGGCTCTTGGCCACATGGTAATTATATATGGTGGAGTGTCACTTCTTTCCATGTGTATAAGTGTACGCTCGCTGTAAAAAGTGAT
>JAVFBZ010080790.1:15821-31563 GCA_032466195.1 Katharina tunicata | reverse complement strand
AATGTGATGAAACAAAATTATTGTGAAATCAAGCATAAACTGATTAAAACGTCCACAAGCAGTTAAAAACTGGGTTCATAGGCTTTCGACAGTTCGTCACAATTCAAAATGAGAAGTAACACTAAGTAGTGATATTGTGGGAAGCAAAAAGGCTATATTTGTGAGCATTAAGAATGACTTTTCATGGATATTGCGAGGGCGGTTTGCTTATTTCATTTAGCCATATTCTATTTGAGGACACAACGCTGAATGAATATCAAATAAAACTCCTTTGCCGTGATTGGTTTAAACCTAAGGCAGAGATAATTTGTATTCATGTGTTCGTTTAGCTTCATTTACTGTAATTACCGCATGAAAGAAAAAATATATTAGAAACACTAAGGCACGGTTTTCAAGAGTACGTTTGCTTTGGAAGGAAAGATATGTGAAAGTAGTGTCTGTATTGATAAAGGCTGTATCGTGTCTCGCACCATTGGAAATCTTTTCTTAATATCAAGCCTCATCTCGTGTATATCAGTATATCACATCCTACATGGAAGAGCCTCTCATACACACTGTAACTAGCCTGCACGAAATGACGAATACTACATTTGATCGTAAAAGCAACGGATGTTAGCCGTTAATTCCTAATAACAGTTTTGTCAGAAATAAAGCCACAAAGCATAACAGTAAAATGTTCAGATCAGTGAATACATTGAAGGTAAGGGGCATATCAACGTTTACCAGCAGCTTCATGATAAACAACAGCACAGTGTTACTTGGCAATCAATGCCATGGTAACCCCCATAGGCAAAATCATAATAATCGACATCAACAACAACAACACATATATTGGACAAATCAAATCCAACATAACAATATAGGTACAAATACACAACATTAAAACTACTAGCAACAAGCATGAATATATTGCCTGCAATTTAAATCTCAGCAACATTACTAATACTACTGGTATAAGAAACATCACAAGTTCTAGTGTATAATAATCCTGTGCTGAACACGCTCAAACTGTATTAAGCCCATGTGTCCTTTGGTTGACTCTTTAAAATTCAAGACCAACTTTAAAATGAATTTGGAAATAAAGCCAAAAAACAATATGTGGTGGAATTGATTAATTAAATTAATTGGATTTTGCTGAAGAAAAACGAATAATTTATTGTTAAATGTACAGTGTGAAGAATGATTTGCTTCAAGTTTCACTTGGGATCTGGATAGTAGGCAATATATTGCATCATAATAACACCAGTGTGAGCAACCTTATTTCTCCTGCCTTAAATATCAGTCGATTGCCTACTGACTCATGCTTACAAACTATTGCAAGAAGCAATATTTAAATAAGGTTGGTGTATGCAGTGTCGGTCGATACATTTATAGCACAGGATGAACAGCTATCACCGCTAAACAGGCGTCATGCTCGTGTGTGTGAGACAGGACTGCTAGCTCTGAATGAAGTAAAATCTCCCTTTATACACTCCTACATCTATAATTGTTCATTGAGCTTGTGGTTTTAACTGGTGTGTATACTGGGCGTGGAAATCTCTTCACTCGCTACCAATGCAGTGTTTGAGTCTCACTCTCCAGCACAGAACTCTCTATCAGTAGAGTTTGTAGTAAGTCAATAACTTTGTAGAAGTAGAGTTTATAATCAAGCCTCTACATTCAACCGTGAGCAGCAGTGCTGGTCCTGGTCTAATTCCTGCCTCCACACTAGAGCGAAGAAAGTCTCCTCGGATGATTGACGTGTGTCTGTTGTGATTGACGGTACCGAACTCCGCCCATATCTGTCTTCAGCTTTGTAAACTGGAAAAAAACTGCTATTCTGGACTAATGACCTGTAGTGTAGGCATTGTCAAAACGCTAGCAAGCCTTCAAAAGTCCATAAGCGCTGGTAGAGCCCAGTACGACTCAGACATGGTGACATGCGAGAACGAAGAGAAGCCCCTGTTTATCAGACACCGCTACCCATTGTTGGGTAAACTCCTCGTATTTTCCCGCGCTTTTCACACTATCATACAGTCGGTGGAGACGACAGAAATTTCTAGAGAGAGTTAATGAAGTCGAACCATGTACGGGGTGAACATTTGCTGCTATCTATTTGTAGCACTACTTGGCTGCATCCAAGTGCACTGTCGCCTCGATCCCTCTGGTGGACACTTCACCGAGAATTCTAAAGTGCAGACGCTCAACTCGTCGGCGAGTCGGGATGATAAAGTTAGGCCATACTCTTCCTTTCCAGTCCCAACAGGTATGTGTTTTAAGTCTGTTACCTGCTCACGTCCGTCCCCTCATGGCCGAGCTAGTCGAGCTAACAACCACACGCCTTCCGCATGATGTCACGGCGTCTAATCTACATCACCCAGTTCATTAACGTGTTTAAGAAAGTTTTCTTATGAAATTGGCTTGATTAAATGCATTTAGTTTGAATACTGTATATAAAAATTGTTGGATTAAAGGGGGGATAAAATAGCGAGTTAGGCAAGTGCGGTCTGGGTGTGAACATTTACCTGTTATCGTGTTTAAAAACAGCTTCGACTTTTAAGCCGATGACAAGCAAACAACGGTTTAATTATGTTCATGTATCATTGGGGTTAAATGTTATTAGTTAACAGATATCTCCAAGCCTACCGATAGAAAACCCTAAATAGAAGAGCTATTGTGATTTTTATATGGCTGTCGTTATAATAGAACACGATGAAGACTACAAAATGGCTAGGCAAGCAAACTAACTTGTCTGTCCGCTTTCGTGTCCTCTTATAGAGCGCTGTTTAGTCGGCTATTTAAGCCATATGCTATACAGCCTCGAGTGAGCAAATCATCTACCTTAACATTGTCACCTCGGGGACATTATGTGTGAATTTATTTTCTTCTGTTTCTTTACGACGATATAAAGATGATAGCATTTATCGTCAAAATTGTGAATTAGCTTAGAGATAGATAAGCGAAAATGTTAAAACATGAGGCGGTTGTAGAGCCTCGTTTTGTCCCACTCTATAGCTGCTGTGCGGCGACAAACTCACTGAGACCCACACAATATACCTGGGCAGTATCTAGGCCACATAGAACCTTAAGTAATGTTACTATCCTTAAGAAATTGAATATGCCTGGACAGAAACCATATAGTTTAGTACACCCGACTACAAGTGTACACAAACTGTATACGTTGAAAATAGACACTACGATATTCAATTTGATTGTGACACACGTGGAAATTTATTTGTCCTCTTGGTGTGTTATTTTAATGACAAAACAAAAGCCCTAGAAGTTTGTTTTAATTTATCACTTTTTTCTATTTCAGGTATAAATTTAGGTTAGGATAAAAGGATGTTAAACGGTGCATGTATTCTCTTTTTGTATTTGTTTTCCAAGGATTAAAGACATATATGTTTCATAAAGCATAGTAAAAGTTATGATCATTTAATGTTTCCTGCATTTGCCAGATTTAAAAGCCAAGATTTCCAAGTGTTATTTTTTTGTTTTATTTTTAAAACATATCATTATTTTTTTTTTACAGACATATCAGAATTTGAGTGCAAAGAGCTGCGTTCAAAACGTTACATCTCCGATGGATTTTGTACCTCTTATAAGCCAGTGACAGAGGTGGTGTGTGCCGGCAACTGTCTGCCTTTAGAACAATTACCCTGGTATGCTGAATATATGAAAGTTCTCAGCCGAAAGAAAGTGGCTGAGTTTCGATGTGTAGAGGACAGTTTTCGTCGTAAAAAGGTTAAACTTCTGTGCGATAATGGCACCACTAGAACATACCGTATTAAAGTTGTTAAAGCTTGCAAATGTAAGCGATATCAACGACGTCACAATCAAACTAACGGCCCAACGCCGGCAAAAACGGCGAAAAAATCTCGGAGACGAAGGCGGCGAAAGAATAGGGTTAGGGGAAATAGGACTTATCGAAGAGCATAATTACTATTCCATTAAAGCTGTTTAAGTATATTAACTCCTATTCAGGGAAATCCCTTTACACAAGGGTATAACACGAGCGGGTAGACCTGTGTGTCAGTGCTGTACCCTTCAGAGAAATCGCTTGACCAAAACCCAGTCTGGGTAGTGCTGGTTCAAATGACAGTGGAATTATAAAACATCTATATAGCTCGAAGCATATTGTTGGAAATACAGTCTGACTCCACTGTCAATATGCTCGGGCTTTCACTTCGGTCTTGTAGGTTTGAAGCAGTAGTCTCACTAATGTGTGCTCTAGAAGACCAAAAGATCTTAGGCCCAATGGTCTTCTTTTCGCATTTAAGTGCATCTTTTATTTGAAGCGATACAGCTTACCATGACAGCGGGCATTTCCCTGAGTATATGATGCATTTAAGCAAGGGATACGGGGTTAGTTCAGTGTACGTTTCATGGACCTGCAAATGTCTTGCAATGGAAGTGAAAATACCGGAGGACCCGGATCTTTCTTACTGGATCTTTGTGGAACCTTTTGGATCTTTTACCAATTTATGTGGAGGACACGGATTTTTTTACCGCATCGTTTGAAACCTTGTGCATTGGATATGTGTTACCAGACGATCTCGCCAACCCTACTAGAAACAAATCTTCTATAATAGGCCAAGTTGACATATATCTGTGTTAATAGGTTTTTATAAAGCCATGGATCTGTTTAAGAGGGTGTTAGGCAGTGCAGGGAATTATGGCACGTCTTCTGTGTGAACCAATGCAAGGTTTGGATATATGTCTTTGAAAGCTGACACATGTTCTGGTCACTGGACAGTGGTTTGTCTCCAAAGTAGCATCTGATAGAATGAATCAGCCTCAGTTATCCCTTGGATGGTCTCCCGTCGCACATTACTTCTTATTATTAATTTTATGTACATAGAACTACTACAAGAGACACTGGATATTGAGGTGTTTCTGCTCTCTTCGTGAAGTGCTCTGTTTTGTTTTTTTATTGGCAAGCTCCTTTCTGTTAATCAGGATAAGGGATTGCCAGGTACTTTGTGGTTCCAGACTTTGATGAAATTGAGCCTGGATCACCATCATTCCATGATAAGTCTTAAACACTGTCTGATTAAGTGACAAAGTTTTATCAATTTTATACAAGTCAATGAATAATACAGAAGACAGTGTAATACAGTATATAGAAATAAGCACAATGTATATAATAAGTAAGCATACGGTTAGAGATCGGTTATTAGCGCTCTACATCTACAAGAACCAAAGTGAAGAAATAACAAAAGGAAACACATACACATCCCTGAGCGCAGCGTACATTGCACACAATATGTCAAATACAACAGAAGAATACAGGCAAGATAGACCTGACATGGACAAGATAGACATAAACATTGACAACATACACCTAAAACTTCACCATGTAGGCCAAAACATGGGCAAGATAGACCTAAACATTGGTAAGATAGACTTATACATGGACTAAATATTGGCAAGATATACCTGATCCTGGTCAAGATAGACCTAAACATGAACATGATATAACTACATATAGGCGACAGATTTAATATCACATACAACAGGCTGTTTCGTCTTACAAAACTAGAACTGTTCAAGAGACTAACGTGACATGAAGCCCAGAGGACCAGACTAGACCTCACAGTCATATCAATAACAAACAAAGCTTATAAAACAAAAACGCTGCACACAACACAATTACAACAGATCATCGCATACAACAGACAGCGCTTCTTGGACACCAACTGTATATCGTATACTACCCACACCAGACATAGTTACATTACATACAAACAACACAATGTCTTTAAAACGACCCATTTAACTTCACAGACAAAACTCCATTCCTCACAGTTGCCAAAGTATAAAAAAAAAGGCTCAAGAAAGTGTGTCCGTTCTCTATAAAATCAGGAAAAAAATTTCATTTAAAATTAACTTTAATCGATGAACCTTGTCAAGTTGTTTCCACACACCTTGTAATATTTGGACTAGAAATGAAACGTGTGTCATTCAACTTTGTATCTGAATAAAGGTGTGCAAGCACAAGATTTGAAATGTTTGGATCGTTTTTGTCGGTGACAATTTTGCGTGACATGTAGCCGCAAGGGTCCTCCGTATATTTCTATTCTTAACAGTGCTTTTACTCTTGACAGAAAATCTACTAAATGTATTAAGTTATTTTTGGAAACAATTGTCCAAGGTTCATGGTTTAAGTCGTCTGTAACATTTTAAGCTGTCCGACCTTTCAAAAGTAAAACAACTCGTACTGGTTTGTTTGTGAGTATTTTGATCGTCTCAATCCCATAGCTATTCTTATGAAACACCTCAGGGTACAAATTAGCCTACATGTGTATCTATGAACGAAGACTAGGTCTGTTCGATATACGATGCGTGAGTGTAAAAACAGTTATGACAATGATATATACCCTAGACATACCCCAAGGTCAACACACTTAACATCATTCATTCATTGTGTATCATTTGGAAGAGGAAAAATAGAGGATATGGTGAGATCAGAGATAGCGCTGTGTGCCTAACACTCACAGTGTTACGGTTGTTATATATACGCTATATTCCACTAAAACTACACGTGATTAACATTATTGTTATGTTTGTTAAATTAAATATAAGCACTAAATTAGTGATCGTTATTTATCTCCAGATATTTATGTTTCCGTGTAACGGTTATGTGTGTCTCCAACCGATGTTTCTCCTTCCATCTACTCTGTTTTCATATATGCGAAGACTGTCCTCTTTTTCTATTCGCTGCTGTCTATTATTTATGATAGTCGCCCTCCTACCAGGGTGTTGTTGTGACTTTTCGTTGTATATTTTAAGACGGTGAGAAATATACGTGGCGAGGATACTGGAATATGCTGTTGTATATATGAGTATATCTATGTATATATATAGAAAGCATATGTCAGTTGATCGGTCCGTGTACTCTTGTATAGAATAAATTGATATCGCTCCTAATGGACATCCCTAACGTCTTAGTTTGTTTTCAACTTTCTATGTATTTATATCTGACATTTACAGATCGTTCGATTATTCTTCTGGCGAATAAAAATCAGGTGTTCCTGGTTGGATCAATGGTTAACTACACTAATGTAAAAATATTATTGTTCATGCCACAGAGTATCTAAAAATCCTGATGTGTGGAGCAAGAAGTTTATTAGTCAGCAACACCTTTGATTGGTCTTACACAGGTGATGAATATATGCTGTCACCGATACTATTATTTACAGATTCTTCTCTATGTTATTAAATTTTACAATCGAGTGATCCCCTTTCACAAACTAAACTAGTTAAAGCGTTATATGGACAACTCTGGTTAACCTCTCAGTAGCTCTGTGACAGGCGTTATCTTCTTGCTTCATAATACGACATCTAAAAGTTGATTTAGATTTATTTGGTTAAACGTTGTTATCTTTTGAAAATTTATATAAAAAAAATGATATTATAAGTTTAAAAGGCTCATTACCCAATTGTTAGATTATCATTAATTAGAGCTTGTCCCAACGGATACGGTTCGACAACAACCACTCGATACATTCAGAAGGTGAAAGACAAGAATTTAAGTGTGCCCATGTCTGTTTTGTGATGACGTGTGTACATATATCAAACGTCCCGGGGAAAATGCACCCTGTGCCCAATTACTACTTACACTTATGTTTATTGTACACCAAAATACTTACTTTCGATTTTTGGTTTTGTTTCTTGGTTTCATTTGATCGTTCAGGACACATCAGGTTTCGTCGTTTCTTCCATGAGTACCTTAACGGTATGGCCAGAAATGAGGAGAACTACATTGTGGCGGAGTATCTGGGATGGATTTAAACATAGGTGTCGGATTTTAATTTATGTCCATATGAAAACTTATTTGTTCATTTCGTTGTGAACTGCTAATGTACAGAGGAATATATCGAATTAGCCAAGTGGATTTGGAGAACATGAATACCTATGGGAGCTATTCATGATATCAACCATTGTTGAAGACATTCATTGTATATAAATAAGTTCAAACAAAAAATGTTCTCATGGGTTTTTTTAAAATTCGTAATTCATTTATAAATTAATCTTGAATACAAAAAAATTAACAAAGATGAGCTGACAAAGGTTCATATGAAATTCATATTTACATAGAAACTCCCGGGCACATTATTTTACTTTGGTAGTACTTCAGGGATGCTTGGTAACATTTTGATTTCTAATTTGTCCATATAGCTAAAATTCCTGATTTTAGTATTTTCATAAGTCTTAATTCATCTTGCTAAAGCACGTATACGAACTTGAAAACTTTTATATTAATAAATTTTCAGTAAGACAATCATTTTGTTCGATTTCACTAGTAAAAATTATCGTTTACATAGTCTTTTATAAGTGCTTATTTTCGAATTTATCGAAATTGACGCTTTTTGTTTTAAAGAAGTAAATGCTTGAATGGGACACACTGCATTGGATGGGACCTTACAATGAGTCTTAGATAAATGGGACACACTGCATTGGATGGGGCCTTACAATGAGTCTTAGATAAATGGGACACACTGCATTGGATGGGACCTTACAGCAAGTCTTAGATAAATTGTTCACACTGCATTGGATGGGACTTATAAACGAGTCTAAGATAAATGTTACATACTGCATTAGACAGAACCTAAAAACCAAGAACATTACAGGGAAAGAGATGTCTCCAGGATACGCGTCAATCATTCATTTCAATTATGAGATTTCACGAATAGAATCTTGAATAGGGTTACAAGTTATAGCAAAATATTTCAACGGGGTACATAAATAGTAGTAGCAGTAGTTAAAAAGTGTGTCGTTCTCCCCTGGTATTGCCATGTCCACACGGCATACCATAGATTACCTTAGACCTCATTTCCATATATTTTGGACAAAACAACACTTTACAGTAACTTTCAACCCCAAAGAATGACTGCACTGGTTATATCTGCTTCTTGTATCCATTATTTGTGCTTCTCATTGAGCAATTGGTGTTAATACACTTATACGCTATTTACATCGTGTATGTTATTATGTTGACTGCAGTCTTGGACATATTCAACATTCTAAGGTTATTTATGGATTGTAGCCAGCTAATTTAACACGAAATCGTTTTAACAATATTTCAATGTAGATATGTCTGTGTTAAACGAGCTTAGACTTGTATGGTAGATCAATCTACCTAGCTTTTTAAATTGGTCAAGCCCTACAAATCTGAGCGCTCCACATATTTGATAGCATACTTTGTAAAGCTAGAACTAAAACTGTATAGTTATTTAAAGACGTGATATATGCCTGTTGAATGACCAGTTCCCGCACAATATTAACAGTTAAGTAAAGCTTGGAAGGCCAGAGAAAAGATGTGTATTCATTGGCTTCATAAAAGGTGACTTTTAATCGCACTTCTGGAGAACCTGGCGAGATTGAATGGCGCTATGTGGTACTGCTGTGGCTACTTTATGGCAGTACAATAAGGCCCAACCTACACTCTACTGTGAACCGATGGGTCTTTGCCAGAAGAATGCTTTCAAGACGGTACCATAAAAGCCTTTGTGCATACAAGCATTCCGAATTCCGAGCTTGACACTTGAAAATCAAGAGAAAAACACGATCCTGTCCTGCTCTAAATGAGCTACATGGCTCTGGTAATAGTAAGAAATCCCTATCTGTCCGTATAGTGTGAATTAAAACTTGACACATGACAGGCACTGTACAGATCGTGGATGACACACAAATGTGTCTATATCAGATATATTTTATCTTAACTGATGGGTTTGTGTGTTGTAATTTCTGGGCATATGATAGCCAGTGAAGACACTCTAAATGATGGGGCATCAAACCTTGGTATGTCAGATGGAAAAAAAAAACTGAAGATGTGGTTTGGAAAGAGGTAGCTATCGGCACATGCTTGACTGCTGTCGTCCATTAAAAAAATAATAACACAAAAAGGCTTAGTTATCAATGACTGTAGAGACAGGTAATAGTGAAGGGAGTAGCGGCTATAAGGACCCTGTTGTTCTCCCAACACACATGATTCTCTCAAAGTCTATAATTATACTTCCTCCCCTCATATATCGCATGTTTAAGTTCTCGACAAAAATACTTCAACCGGATTGAACGGGTACCGGTCAACCAAGACATCAGAGAATGATAAACAAATTAGAATCTAAACTGATGATAAAATTAGAAACATTGTAAGCTTAAGAAAGTTAGGAATGAAGAGATTGATTTTCATTGTAGATGGTAAAATATAGATCTAAGTGCTTATTTTCACAAAATTTAGAAATGTTTTTTTTTGGATTGAATTCAGACCTTTTAAATGTCAGTTGATTCCTTCTGTATATAAACCACAGGACTACAAGTACATGTATATGATATAAGTATAGTAATAATTGTAGGGATAGACGTGTGTCTGTGGTTTTAGTTGACATCCAGGTTAACTCTGTTCTATTAACACTACACTAGGTGAGCTGATTTGCATATAGCAAGTCCTGGATTGTCATGACTCTGTCTCAGCAAGTTAAGAGCCCTGGCCTCTCATCAAGCACCGTCAAACCGCCAACAATCTTATGTAAACGTTAACTCTGAGTCATAGCTAAGTGCGCTGATATTACAGCATGGTTTACATTGGCAGGGATCAATCCAATTTCAGGTCCAATCAATACACATAGTAAAATCTGAGATCTGGCCACTAACAAATAAAAGACAAAGGTTTTTTTTATAAAGAAGTATAGAAGGATACAATTCTATAGGTATTATATGGGGCATTGGATTTCTATAGGAGAGACCCTATTATCATTCAGATAGGCCGACCTATATTCCGTGCGTCCTATTCAGGGGTGTTGAGTGACAGGGCCCCGGCTTGTTGTTTACCCGGCTAAACCACAGAAGTGTGTTTTTTTTTCAGCTAAGTTTCTTCGTTGATATAACCTGAACTCCCCTACCACCTGCCGCTCGGCCTACATCATTTGTAATTTCTTCCTAACACCTCTTTTTATACTGACACCTACATTCCCTTGTGATTTCAGCTTTCTATTTGGTTGCGAGACAAGACCGTTTTGTAATCCTGCAGACAGATGGTTTTTAGAAACGTTACCCAAGGTGATATTTTGGCAGTGTTCAATCCCAGGTGAAGTCCGCCATGATATCAGCCACGTGGCGAGTATTTAGAAACTATATGGAAGGCAACAAGTCGAGGTTTCAACGGACAAGTGTTGTGTGTAGTGAATGGAAGCCACATAAGCGTGACGTTCAATGTGCACACAATGTCTACGTAATTCTAATAAATGCACTTTAACGTTACTCCGTTTTAATTTTGATTTTGAATTTTAAAGCACTTTTATTGTCAAATAGTATATTTGGCGATAAGTGGGTTTCCACATTGCGATTTCCCATGGAAAAATAGAGAAAAGTTGTTAGGGGTATGAAATTGGTTTAAAGACAGACTCTTAGTCATAACACATTACTTAGCTGCCAAGCCTTCACTTATCTCGGCGATTTACTAAATAAATATATCGTATAAAAACAGGTAATGTCACATCGTTTGAATATTAAAAGAAGAAATGTTAACTAATAAAAGTTAATATATATACTGTTTAGGAAACATATTAACTAATTAATCGTATACGTGTGTTAGTGGTCATGGTGGAATTGTCGACCAGGTAAAACACCGGATTTAATATCTCGGTTTGTCCAACGATGATGTGATTGATTTGATTGGTCAGCTAGTCATTCGAATCTAGCTGGGTCATATTTCGTCCCGCACGGGAACCTAATGATTAATAAATTTAAAATGTTTTATTTTTCAAAATCACCTTACATCGTCTAATTTAATCATACACCATGCTTTACATTTTTCGTGTGAAAAAGCTTCAACAAGACCTGGTAGTTATGTGTGATATTGAATATCTTTGGGTAAAGTAGAAGTAGAAAATAGAAGCACAGACTGTGGTTAGAATACGTCAACGGTCAATTATACTTCATGGTTCAGGGGCCTTTGTCAAATCCACTTTTAAGATCTGTGATGAAGTTCATTATCAACGGTATACTCACATCAGTGAACCACATAAATCTTTGGACAAACTTTAAACAAGGCTTGACAGTCGTTTTAGAACCTGGTATTCAAATAGCATACATTCCAGTATCATGTACCTATTTAAAGTGGGAAAGGAGTGTTTGGGATTTGAAAGACTTGTGTAAATTGACAGGCTGTTCCATGTGCCTGCGGCCACGTCGTGTCTCCTTCTCCAGGTCGGTATGCAGCTACTTAATTAATATAACAACACGGGAGTGTCAAGTCAGTTTACTAAACAAGTAAAACTCTAAAAATCAACATCCAGCTCTTCTTATGCAGTGTCATCTAGGCAAGATTCCACCCCACTTACTTATGAAAGCTGAGATATATACCGGTACAATTATTCGCAGATCGACGAAGCAATACATGCAGGAGCAAATCGTTACGTCCAATAAGAGCGACGAGATCATGTATCTGGTTTAAGTCAAATTAATTCTGTCCATTAAGACAAAGACAAACTTTAGAATTGCTGGAGGCGAAATAATCTAGTACAGCAGTGAGGGGAAGATGCAGCATGCTTCTTCAGTTATGACTTACGCTGGAGTTGAATTTATCATGTAAGTCTATTGCCCTACAGAACAAAGTGAGACACCCACGCAAAATCCCCAATTCATTGATACAACTCTTACTGTAACTCTCTTAAAACAATTAATTAAACTTTAAGACAAGATAATGCGAGTGATAGCGAGAAAAGATAATTACTGCACTAAACTCCAGCTTAGTATAGTCACGTATGTTCATAGCTATATAACGGGTGCCACTGAGCCTAATCTGAAATTCAACACATAACATCTTGGGCAAACTTTAAGAAAGTAACGGAATCAGACAAGTGATATGAAAGTGAAAACGCTTAGGGAAAACAATGGCTTAATATAATTGCAGTTTGTTTTGACGGCCTTGTTATAATTGAAACATTATACTACTTCTTGCAAGTTTGCAACTTTTGCATTCCTGTGATAAATATAAGCTAGAATATAGTGATAAGAGCAGCCACGGATTCCGTCAACAGAAACTAATTCTGAAGATATAAGACCTGTGAAATATGTACGCTCAACTGTCACGCGCTGGACAGAGAGGCATCCCGAACAGAGAGAGAGAGAGGAAATAAAGGGAAAAGATGAAATCTGCACCATGACAGGAACACCGACTCAGGTGCACCCACTTGCCATACCAGACAGCGAAGACAAAAACAGTTAGATTTTTTGCGTTGCTGATGGGTTTTTTTTTTTTTTTGTAAGTTTTGGAAATTTTTGACGTTGGTTTTATTGCATTACTTTTGTGGACCTTTTTCACATTGGTAAAAACTCCAGATGCTTTTGAGCTTAGCATGTGCCACGTCGGTTTTATTATAGTGACCATTGAGATATTTGACGTTGGTGACACCTTCGGATTATTTTAACTCATCAATTTTTTTTTAACTTGCTTAAATCGGCCTTTATAATCTATCCGTTAAAATTTGAAAGGAGTGGTGCACTTTGGTGGAAAACAAAAAACTTTGCAGCCTAAATAATGAATATAGCCTAAAGACATTAATTGGCCAGTTGGTGTATCATTTGTATGAAGTGAACCAGTTGACAACAAAACATATCCACATGTCCCTGGAGTCACCCATAAGTTTCCATTGCAAGCCCACTATAATAATGGTGATCTTTCTGTCCAACGAATTTCCAAGTTTTGAAGTACTTATGGGCCACAGCTAACAAACATAAAAAGCCCACACCATTAAGATTCTGTTATCCTTTGACATAAGTTTGCAGACAATCAAACATCTGTTATTTTATACCTATATATATTTTATATAAACGCAAACATCTTCATTAAAAACAGAAGCGCCTCTATGGATTTTAATTCAATGTGGTCAGATGCCTTGCGGTATACTTCAGACAGTTGTCGCAGGAAGAGAGTTTCAGAAGTTGCAAAATCCAAATATGAGTTGACAATGAAAAAGCAAGATCAAACCCCGTTCACAACCAGAATAGTTTATGAACACACTATAAATAAAACTTTGAATTTCTTTTGAGCTAACGTACGTCATATACACATTTAGTAGATAAGGGTTAAATTACCACAACATTGCCTTTGTGTTGCTTTTCAAGTAATTTAGCTGATTATTCAATTTTTCTTCAGGTAACGATACGTAGGGTATGACATATACACTGCATGTAATAACCCGTTCAAGCTCTCTTCTACGCCTACAAGAACATTGAGACATGGAAGGAATGTGTGAATAACACTGAACTACAGTCAAAGCACGCTAAGTATGTTAAGAATGTGTGTGTTAGGTCAGAGGACTGCTAACATGGCAATCATAAAAGAACAAAGTCTGGTTGGCAATCAGAGGCTACCTGTTGGCGACATGAACGTATCGCTGCAGCATCTGCGCGAGGAAACTTCAGATGGTTTCCGTGGAAAGGAAAACTTACCTGATACAGGTACCTCTGTAGAATCAGCTGAAGAGTTCGTTGAATTTTAGTTTGTTTACAAATGGCATTCCAGACGTCAGAACCCCCAGGTTGTTAGCTATTGGTATCAGCTCCACTCACAACCTTGTCGCATATTTCTGACAAACATCTTCGGACCTAACCAGTGCTGTTTTGAAAACGGATATACCAGACGAGGAATTACAATGAAATCTCTAATTCAAGCTATGAGGTCATCTAATCAAATCACGTCTACGTTTTGAACAAACGACGCATTCCAAAGCAAAGGTAACCCGATTCAATTTTCGTAAGCTTTGTGCCAAAAGAAATGTAATATTTAATGTATGAAGGTCTAAAGGTATCCTTGTCAATACTGTCTACTCAGTTCTTGCTTCAGAGTTTGTTAGGTTTATCACTAACACGACACATAAACATACATTTGTAAGACTTCTCGTTTTTGGAAGCTTCATTCAAAAAAGACGTTTGTCTATTTCGTCTTTACTTTTGAATTCAAGCTGCTGATTCATACTCGTTACTTTGGGCAGAATTTGTTTTGTTCAATTCGATACAGCACACAAATAAAACTTATCAACCTGTTCATTATTTTGACATAGTTGTCTAAACTATTGGGTAACATCAATATTTTACCTGGCCGTGAACAAGTTTAGTATTTGCCATGTTAAACTATCTTTCCACGAGGCTTCATCGTAACATATAACAAACTAACACGCAGTAATAAATATATTGAGAATAAAATTTCACAAGAGAGGTGATAATTACGGCTGTAAAAATCCGGTGGTTTATTCTGTTGAGCTCCTTCAACACTGACCCAGATTTGCCACCATTGAATCCTGTTCTATAGACTGCACACAATGATTGGCAGCTTGCAGATTTATACTAAGGCCGTTAACCTCTATTACTTTACACGTGCTCGATCCTTTTTCCACACTTTACTAGATACAGTCTTTAAGATCATTTATTAATTTTTTTCTAGTATAATTAGTTTGCTTCGAATCGATGGTCTGGAAACCCTATAACTCCTATAAAGTATTTTGTTTCAAACCAATAATCCCCGTAAGATGGATTGTGTGAAACATTTACATACATTTCTTGATTTGAGACTTCTTTGTCTTGTATCATTTCACATAAACATGTTAACTGTCTACTTTTAGACATACGCGCAGCTACTCGTTTCTCTGTTTGCTTATTCTAAGTTCTCTGCATGTGGTCTGTCCTAATGTTTTTACTGCCAGTCAATAACTTATCCTGCCCTGTTATTTGGACTGGCGTTGTAAATACATACACAGAT
>JAVFBZ010080790.1:4275-15721 GCA_032466195.1 Katharina tunicata | reverse complement strand
TCCTAATGTTTTTACTGCCAGTCAATAACTTATCCTGCCCTGTTATTTGGACTGGCGTTGTAAATACATACACAGATAGAGGTTGTTTACGAACTAACCGAGTCTGAAGAAAAATGTTATTTAAAGTTGCTTATTGAGCTGAATGCCATAATTTCTATATAACCCGATATCCTGTTCCGATACATATACCCCGTAACGTCCACTCGTAAATCACGTATTCTGGCTCGTTACAGTTTCACTCAGCGCTTATCTACAATTCTCACAATTCATATAATCCACTTAACTGATGCATTCATACCAATAACACTGTTTCATATGAAAGACTTACATTGTAACTGTAGACATAAATAACGGTCCTCAAGTCGACTATCAAGTCCTCGCCCTTCATCTATTTGAATGTTTTTCTTCCTATAACTGCCCTAATTTAGTTAATTATTCATTAAGGAACTGGAGCCAAGCAGATTTTCTTCAATCATTGTCAGAGTTCTTTTCATTTGATATGTTGGAAACGTGATATCGTATTTCGATTTATACAGTACGATAGATGCATATTCAGCAACATTATTGATATTTTATGACTTGCTTTGTCTCTTTCGTTTGCAAAACTATAGCCACATGAGTTGTTTTTTTTTTCCAAAAAAGGCTTTGGAATAAATAGATTCTGTATTAAACACTCGAGGGAAAATTATCATTCGCAAGAATATGTTTACTAATTTAGTTCGATGTTACTTTAAATTGTTTTTTGGCTAAATTTCTATTTAATCATCTTAGATAAAGTGTAGGGCTAGACTTTTCTCGAAAAAGTGTGCGTGTTGGTATGTAAATAAGTAGGCCTATACCATGCCCAGCTACATGTATGTTAACATAATGAGTTGAGTGTAGGGCAAGTTAACGGGGCACTACAGGACCCTCCCGATGGCCGAGTGGTTTCATCTTTTATCGCTTTATACAAACTTGTCAATTGGAGCCTCGTGGAAATTAGCGCCAAATTGCCCCAGTGCCAACGTGATGTCACTGTGCATCATATTGTGTCCTCTGTGCGCGAGGAGGGAGCACCGGGTACTGACGTTACCAATGCCATTTCTTGTTGACAGACCAGCCCTACAGTTGAATCCCAAGGTTTGAAAACACATTTTCAGAGCGGCGATCATTGAGTGTATACACCATTGGCACAAACACATACCACGGGTCAATATCTAACACACGGTTTGCAACTTGCCCTTCCACAATTTGCCCAAAACGGGATGAAATACCCGTTATTTTCTAAATGATGGTGGTGCTAAACTTTTCCCCTGTGTGTTATATATGTGTATGAAATAAGTACGGTGTCAGTGTGATTTGTTCCGCAAAGAACCAGCCCCACTTAAATCACAAATAATAAAGAAAGAAAAATAGATATGTTTCTCCCGGAAAGAAGCAGATTGTAATAGAAGGCTGACTATCCATACCTTACGCCGTGTTGGGCCTACAGGCATAATACACAATTTGAAATATATTATATATCGTGCATTGTCACGCATACTGCGTGTATACAACAGAAGAGTGGGAAGTAAGAATTGACGCGATGGATGATGAAATATGGCAGAAACTGTGGGATACCCCCACTCACTATCCATCTCACCGTGTCTGTAATTTCCCCTCCTTGTATGTTTTCAATTTAGCTAATCACGTGTTCACGCCCAATCTCCGAGAAGAGATTATATCTGTGTGTAACATAAGTAAACGTAACTGCCTTCTATCAATCTTGTTTTATAATGTTTATAAAGTATTTTCAGACAAGGTACTTGTCACATACACATTCACCCATTGATATAAGAATATCACAATCCAGTAACCCTCAATACGCAAGCACTCCATATCTGTGTCTAATTTTTCAGCGTACGACTGACACAGACTATACTGATGAACAAGAACGCTTTATTGATTAACCGGGATCCTCTGAAATAGGTTAGGTGATCAATGCTCGCTATACGTCTAAATATGCACGTATTCTGTTAAATTCCATGACGCAATAGTGGAAATCACAGGGTAAGAGTTATATGGATTGAAATGTGTGTCAGTTTATATTAACCACCCTGGTGCAGCTTGGGACACAATGTACGTGCATTAAACCATGTGAACAATAGTTATCTCATTTAATTCAGAACAGAATTTCCATAATGCCATGTGAACAACAGTTATCTCATTTAGTTCAGAATATAATTTCCATGGTGTCTCTCTTGGGCGAACTTTGCTTTTTGTGTTTTCTTATCACTATTTACATATTATTCTAAGTTTCAGAGCACTCCACTTAATATTCGCACTGATTTCTAATTTTAATATACTTACCGTGTTACCATACACCGGAAGTTGAACTGCTTTGGATACAGCAGTAAAGCGGTCATATTGGAATGTATTCATCCATTCCGCAATCATTTTGATGGAACATAGTGCCACAAATGTCAATGTTTCGTTTAAGTTCCCATATGGATCGCAATATCGTCTAAATGCTTGCCTTATAATATCAGATTTTTTACGCAATTTAAATGGCCAACAGTGCCGTCTAGTTTCATAGATCGGTATCATGTAAAATACTTGAACACAATCGTCAATAACGATCTCTGGGACGTGGTTGAATCGTTATAACGAGTATTCCAAGAGGGTGTCATTCATTCGTCAGTTAGTGTTAGATAAGCATAGCAGATTCAGTCTTGCATGTGTTAATCTCATGTTTTATGTATTTCTACTTGAGCTGTTAAAAGATACAGGCACATTCGTGTTTATTTTCTGTTTTATGTATGTTTTCTTGAAATCGACGATTTCAAGAACATATTTGTGTTTATTTCGTATTGCAAAAGAGTCAACATTGATTCGTAAAAGGTAGAAGTATAGTATTGTCCATATCTTTCTTCGTGTCTGCCAATATTATTAGAACACGGACGAAACAGAACTGTTCATGCGTGTTTCCTATCTCATATCTGCCAAATGGAAACATGGATTTATTCATTTATTTTATTTATTTATTTAGTGTTTAACGTCATACTCAAGCGTATTTCACTTACATGACGACTTGGGGTTGCTCATGTATGATGGCAACCGGGAAGAAACCTAAAAATAACCCCGCGATCTCCGCAGTCAAAGGAAAACTTCCCTTGTAGACTCAAGGTC
Organism: Katharina tunicata; assembly: GCA_032466195.1. Lineage (NCBI taxonomy): Eukaryota > Metazoa > Mollusca > Polyplacophora > Chitonida > Mopaliidae > Katharina > Katharina tunicata. The sequence goes on along the minus strand of JAVFBZ010080790.1, from coordinate 12,574 downwards.
TTGTCGGAGGCTGCAGAAACGTTTGTATTTATTTCCTGTTTCATGTCAGGAACTTACGTTCATTTAACTTGAGGAATCATAACCATGGCAGAATTTGACTTTTTAAGAATTATATAAAATCTTATAGATGTTCTGCCTTCCAAGGCAAACAGAGACTCGCTGTGTCTTTTGTTGTTCAAATTGTCGTATTAAATCTATATATAGATACTAAGCAGCAAAAGAGACGTCAACACCTACATTTTGGTGAGTAGTTTTATTATTAAACATAATTAAGATACAATGTACATGTGTTCGATTATCAAGCTAGGTTTCAATTTGTACGGACACGGATGCGGACTAGGATACGGACAAAATCGCGCTTACTATTAACATAGCGTGTGTTTTCATGTGTACGGGTGCGGATGCGGACACGGATGCGGATACGGCAATCTTCGACCGGATCATGTAGCGATCGGTACGTTTTCCGTATGCCACAAATGCACTTCCAGTCTCTGCATACGGAAAATCGGATGAATGAACTGAAAAATTATCCTCATCCGTACCCGTTTCCGCCTCCGTACAAATGATAACGTAGCTTAAGTATGCCTAATAGATACATTTAATGATATAAATGTTGGCTTTTAGATTCAGGGTCATTATTATTGGTAAGTAAGACAGGCGACGTCTATTAAAAGAAAAACACAAGTTCTTGCAACGAATTGCGTGGACTAGCACTGGCTGTTGAAGAAAGTCCATTCTTTTATTCTGGCAGTGTGTGTTCGCGGCATAAAATCTCAGTGCTAGTCCACGTTAATTTGTTATTCGGAGTTTGTTTAAATATACCCCTCCCTGTCTTAGACCTACTTAACAACGATAATTACCCTACACCTCAAAACATACCATTATGGCATAAAATTATTATGTTTGGCGGTCTGCAACGCGAAATCATGCACAGTTTATATTTATTATGTTAAATAATAAAATCAATTTCCAAAATATGAGGATGACGTTTCTTTTGATGTTTAGTATCGCTTACTTTTTAAAGCGATCCTCGAATTCAATGTTTGCTCGTATAGCTTATCGCCCGTAGTCAATCTGGTAAGCCCTGCTTTATAATAATGCTTTGTTGTAGGCTATATAAAGAGGATATTCAAGTTAGTAAAACATTTGTAGGCGGACTAGGATACGGACAAAATCGCGCTTACTATTAACATAGCGTGTGTTTTCATGTGTACGGGTGCGGATGCGGACACGGATGCGGATACGGCAATCTTCGACCGGATCATGTAGCGATCGGTACGTTTTCCGTATGCCACAAATGCACTTCCAGTCTCTGCATACGGAAAATCGGATGAATGAACTGAAAAATTATCCTCATCCGTACCCGTTTCCGCCTCCGTACAAATGATAACGTAGCTTAAGTATGCCTAATAGATACATTTAATGATATAAATGTTGGCTTTTAGATTCAGGGTCATTATTATTGGTAAGTAAGACAGGCGACGTCTATTAAAAGAAAAACACAAGTTCTTGCAACGAATTGCGTGGACTAGCACTGGCTGTTGAAGAAAGTCCATTCTTTTATTCTGGCAGTGTGTGTTCGCGGCATAAAATCTCAGTGCTAGTCCACGTTAATTTGTTATTCGGAGTTTGTTTAAATATACCCCTCCCTGTCTTAGACCTACTTAACAACGATAATTACCCTACACCTCAAAACATACCATTATGGCATAAAATTATTATGTTTGGCGGTCTGCAACGCGAAATCATGCACAGTTTATATTTATTATGTTAAATAATAAAATCAATTTCCAAAATATGAGGATGACGTTTCTTTTGATGTTTAGTATCGCTTACTTTTTAAAGCGATCCTCGAATTCAATGTTTGCTCGTATAGCTTATCGCCCGTAGTCAATCTGGTAAGCCCTGCTTTATAATAATGCTTTGTTGTCCTTCACTAAAATACCTCGTACGCAGTAGTCTTAACGTACCAGTTAAAAACTGGTTATACTCTATTATCATTTAGAAGCATTGCTTGTGGTGTCAAATAAGATGTGACTGGGTTTATAAACAAAATAATTGGCCGAGTTTTCTATTGTTAAAGTTAATTAGGCTTTAACGGTAAAAGAAACGTGTAAACAATAGGAGAATGTTAAGAATGTTTTATACTGGGTAAGCTTTTCCCCGAAAAATTCACTGTCATATCACCAGGTTATCTTAGAGAAAAACGTCAAACGAAAAAGCAGAGGTCATTTGGTGTAAGTTGGCTGTGAGGACAGGACATTTCACTTTCTGGATGGTTTACAAACATTGAAGGCAAGGTAGATTGTTTAGCTGTGAGTATACAATGCAGCTACAACAGTTGCATTTTTAGCCATGTCAATTTTGGCAATCTTTCTGTTATTTGGTATCGTTGGCATAATGTTATAGAGTACATTTGGAAGATAGTGCTGGGCATCACGTTCAGGGGTCAATCAGTACAAAGTCCGATCGAGCTTGGCTAAGTACGTTCCACATTCCCTATTAAATCTGTACAGTAACAAGTACTCGTTGTCTATTCCTCCAAGTATTGGCTTGTATCGACTCAATAGGGATAGTTTTATCTTGGCTAAGTCACAGAGTGCATGGGTCACGACTGGTACACTAATAAAATATTGCATGTAAATCTCTTATATATATTACTCTCCCGACTAAATAGTGGCTATTGATAATGGCAAAGGTTAATTGATACACCTAAAATATGCTATATCATTGTTAGCTAGTATGACTAAATGCTTCAACCTCGGTATATACCAGTTATTCATCATATATTTAGTTATTCAACTAACATAGTTCAATGTTAAGGGCAGCGTTTTATCGATTCTCTTGTATGGTCCCCTTTAAGAAGAAATATCCAATGTGCTTCTACATGTCTAATAGTGTCGGAACGGTACATAACTATTGATTTATAAAGATTTAGGTTACGCAAATTGGGGCAACATCAATACTATATATACACGCAGTTAAAATTATGCATACGGCTGAATAGTATATAGGTTAAAATCGATCACACTGGTTTTTACCGATCCAGCGAATATTTAAATAGTGATTGCTTACTACACAGGTTGAATTCCTTTTCACAATTTTGAGATTTTAAATTTGTAGAAGTGTGAAAAAAAGATTTGTTTTCTGTCAAAAGAAGTCCTTTTTTTGTCGACTTTTTTCAGAGCTAGTTTTCGTTAGTTCAGTTGTCTCTTTGTCATACTAACAGAAAAAGTTAAGTTAGGCTTTCTAAAAAATTCAGTGTATAAATCAAAACTTTAAACTTCTGGGCGAAGTTTGTCTTATCATTCCTCAAAGATTAAGCATGCCCATTTGAGTTGAACCATATTCTTGAATATTATATCGACTACTTTAATAGTAGCCATTATTTGTACCCTTAAATGCTTGCCTTTTAAAAGTCAAAGTGGTTAAAATGTTTAGAATTTAAGTTATATATAAGAACAGTTTTGCAATGTTTACCAATGTAGTTACCTAGCAGAAAAAAAGTTGCCGATATATTACTGACTCACTGATCCTTGATAAAAAAAAACGGCTTAATAACATATAATCTTTGTATAAATTGTAAATAAATTACAGTAACTGGTGCTTGTTAGGCCCTATTTGAAAGACGATGCTCCAATAAATGTAATGCTGTTTGGTGTTACAGAACCCTATGGGACAAATTGCTTGTACGAGTTGCAGTCGTGTGACTGTATATAAACATGCTGCTTGTTTTTGTTGTTACTGTTGTATGGAAAATGACTAGGACAGCCCATCCTTTACTGGAGAAATGATGTAACATGAAGCAAATGACTTTAGGCTCCAAATAGGGCACAGCTATCATTAACAGATAACTCCTTTTAACCCAGTGTGTCGCCCCTGGCAATACGGAGTGATGACGTCATCTCTCCTGGACTGGAAGAAGACAATGGAGTCAATTGTTCTTATCCCATAACATTGGTTGTCAACATGCCAGCCTCTCTAGTCATGTAATTGAATTAATGGCTAGGCTGCGTTTAGAGTAAACATCGCACAGACAAGTTCGTCGAGTGTGTGCAGAATCACACCTCCTTATTAGAATTCATAACGTATATTACCCAAATCTCATTATGGACGTACTTGTGTTTAGTGGTGTTAAAAACGGTGTATATAAATGACAGGCGGATATGAACGGACTTGATTGAGAGGCTATAAATGTATTAATTTCTCCAGTTCTTTTCCATTCACATGTGATCACCTTTACAATATGACCTATTTAATAGGGACGATTTGAATTGAATTCCACGGTCGTGTGGGCCATGGATTCGAGTTGAAAAAATACTATGACCGCGTTTATTATTATAGTTAAAAAACAACAACTGTTATCTCAGCTGTAGGCTATATAAAGAGGATATTCAAGTTAGTAAAACATTTGTAGGTGTTATTGTGATAATATTTTCGTTAATTGTCAAAAAAGTCCTAAAAAGAAGTACAGGTAGAAAAATAACGTGTAACGTAAAGTAACCCTCTTTTTGTAAGGGTAACCGTGTTGTGCAGTTATTGCAACTCAGTAGGCCAAAGTAAAGAAACATTGGCTAAGCATACACGTGTGAACGGGCAGACAATCTACCGCTACATGTGTATCTATCAATAATAGATTACATGACTAATACTGTAGCTTAGGTAACACGTCTTTTGCTGTCCATATCTTGCACTATGCGCTTATTTAAATGTTACAGTCAGCACAGATTAGAATAGCTTCAGCCAATTGATTGATTGATTTATGGATAGGTATTTAACGCCGCGTTCTGCGGTATTTCACCTCACTGTGGCGTGAACATTTTACTTTTTAATACTTTATATACTTTTTAAAATATCATTTATCCAAGGCCGTGCATAAAAAAAAGCAATAAAGTGAACTGAATAGGCCAGACATAATATAAATTGTAAATAGGCATTAAACTTCAGCCAATTGAATCGAGTGTTTGTTTCGTTCTACCTTACCCTATTTATATTGTCTAGGTTAATCGAGATTAGCCCTTGTCCACAGAACTTTCACTTCACATACATCCATAGGCTACAAGGGTATTCTCTGCATGGTTGGGTTGGGCACCTAACAATGTGTCTTCGATCCTGACTGGTTGACCTGGTAGACCTATAGTGTGATTGAGTTGGGTACCTAGACATGTATCTTCGATCATGACCGGTCGGTCAGGTGTTCTATGACTTCGATGTCTTCGATTCGATTACGTCTGGTTGTCACGGTATAATGTGATTGGCTCGGGTACCTGGCCAGGTGTCTTTTCATGACTGGTTGGCACGGTATTTTGTGATTGTACCCGGTACCTTGTAAGGTGTCTTCTTTTATGACTGGGAGGCCCGGTATTCTTTGTGATTGGCTCGGGTACCTGGCCAGGTGTCTTTTCATGACTGGTTGGCACCTTATTTTGTGATTGTGTCCGGTACCTTGCCAGGTGTCTTCTTTCATTACTGGGAGACCCGGTATTCTGTGTGATTGGCTCGGCCAGGTGCCTTTCATCATGACTGGTTGGTATTTTGTGATTGGATTTGGTACCTCGGCAGCTGTCTCCTTCTGTGACTGGTTGACCCGGTATTTTTTCATTGGGTCTGGTTGGCACGGTATTTTGTGATTGTGTCCGGTACCTTGTCAGGTGTCTTCTTTTATTACTGGGAGGACCGGTATTCTGTTTGATTGACTCGGGTACCTGGCCAGGTGTCTTTTCATGACTGGTTGGCACGGTATTTTGTGATTGTGTCCGGTACCTTGTAAGGTGTCTTCTTTTATTACTGAGAGGCCCGTTATTCTGTGTAATTGGCTCGGGTACCTGGTCAGGTGTCTTTTCATGACTGGTTGGCACGGTATTTTGTGATTGTGTCCGGTACCTTGTCAGGTTTCTTCTTTTAATACTGGGAAACCCGGTATTCTGTGTGATTGACTCGGGTACCTGGCCAGGTGTCTTTTCATGACTGGTTGGCACGGTATTTTGTGAGTGTGTCCGGTATCTTGTCAGGTGTCTTTTTTTATTACTGGGAGACCCGGTATTCTGTGTGATTGGCTCGGGTACCTGGCCAGATGTCTTCGATTCGATTATGTCTGGTTGTCAAGGTATTTTGTGATTGTGTCCGGTACGTTGTCAGGTTTCTTTTTTTAATACTGGGAGACCCGGTATTCTGTGTGATTGATTCGGGTACCTGGCCAGGTGTCTTTTCATGACTGGCACGGTATTTTGTAATTGTGTCCGGTATCTTGTCAGGTGTCTTTTTTATTACTGGGAGACCTGGTATTCTGTGTGATTGGCTCGGGTACCTGGCCAGATGTCTTCGATTCGATTATGTCTGGTTGTCAAGGTATTTTGTGATTGTGTCCGGTACGTTGTCAGGTTTCTTTTTTTAATACTGGGAGACCCGGTATTCTGTGTGATTGATTCGGGTACCTGGCCAGGTGTCTTTTCATGACTGGCACGGTATTTTGTAATTGTGTCCGGTATCTTGTCAGGTGTCTTTTTTATTACTGGGAGACCTGGTATTCTGTGTGATTGGCTCGGGTACCTGGCCAGATGTCTTCGATTCGATTATGTCTGGTTGTCAAGGTATTCTGTGATTGGCTCGGGTACCTGGCCAGGTGTCTCCTTCTGTGACTGGTTGACCCGGTATTTTGTTATTGGGTTTGGTATCTGGCCAGGTGTGTTCGATCATGACTGGTTGAGCTGGTATTTTGTGACTGGATCGGAAGGCTATGTTTTTACCTAGGTATATATACTGTACGTGTCTGTAGCGCAACACTGCAGACGTTGGGAATAGCCTGTAGATTACGAATGAGATTGCGTATAGACTTACCCCAAGTGTCAGTCGAGGATCATTAAATTAAATAACCCCTGTTAAATTAGACATTCTCTATCCTCTAGTATTGTGTTACCTGTAGAGAATAACCTCCGGGAGAGGGTCACAGGTGTGGATTGACTTCTTGACACTAACCCACAATCCTCTCGTTGGACGTTTACACAGTGAAACATTTCTGCAAGCTTGTATACTTCGAAAGATACCCACGCCAGCTAGAGCTAAGTTACAGTTTATTAAGACGGACGTTTGAGAAACTAAATGTCTGGTTATAGTGTTCCCATCGAAAAACTATCCAATCACTGTTGCTACATGTATATTGTGTGTTATAATTCGCTGTTATTCTGTCTGGGTAGTATTTGTAAAGAGATTTTGTGTCACAGAATATCCGTGTGAGGGTTTATTAAAAAGCAAGAAGTTGGGGAAACAATGCATTCAGTGCACACGCTGATTCATTCATTCACTGTGTCTTCAGAAAAGTTTCGACAAGATGCAGAAGTTGATAATTTGAACAGAGATCTATACCGGCACAGAGCTTGCCATTATTATCTAAGCTCGCTATCGTCCTCCAGCAACCTATAGAGACAACTTATAACTACTGACATGTTTCGAGTACAATGACATAATAAAAAATAAACCCGATAAAAATCCCTTAGCTATTAATAACGTAGGCATTAATTGACTGCTTCATTAAGATATGGCAGTTAACAAATAATGAGCAAATAAATAATAAATAGAGCCAGCCCGAAAAGCCTGTTAAAATGTAATAACAGATCTACCAATAGTTGTTGTCATGAATCGCTAATAAATGACAAAGACGCCTTGTACAAAAAGGGATGAGAAATTAAAACAAATACACAAAAAGTTGAATCCGCTTTTGATGCTTGATCTGATTGGCTTTGGGGTGGTTTACCACAGGTTATTTTGGGCGCTTGAAAAAGAGCCTATCCTTCCTTATTGCCATTTGGTTGAATTAATAGTATCATCGTGATTATATTAACCATCAGTCCTGGTATCTTTACTAAGAGGAGCAGTATTCGGAAAACATACTTTCAAATGATATCTCGAAAGCAAATCAAATGATTTTCTCATAACTTAACGATGTTCTAAACGAATCAATAATTTTCCATAATTCCATATAACTTGACCATGGTTCTATGTCGAACTAAATCAATTCTTGCCTATGATGTTTCTCTGTTCAAAGTAAATTAAAATGTAATAGGACGATGTTCTTAATAACTAGCTTAACCAGCTTGAGGAAATGATTGTCCCATAACTTGACTATGTTTTGTAAAAGGTAACTGAATCAATCTGAGTTCATGATTGTCCTATAACTTGACTATGTTTTGTATGAGTAACTGAATCAATCTGAGTTCATGATTCTTCCATAACTTGACTATGTTTTGTATGAGTAACTGAATCAATCTGAGTTCATGATTCTCCCATAACTTGACTATGTTTT